>JAJLWT010000014.1:0-262988 GCA_030570835.1 Suhomyces tibetensis
AAATTGAAAATATATCCATATTAAATGAATTCAATACGTTATTGCAAAAGAACTCCGTAAAACTTGACTACTATGGTTTATTAAGAACTAAGTGGGATTCAATTGTTACCAAGATTTTAGAAAGTGATAAATTTGATCTTGTGATAAATGATGAAGAATTGCTAGATTATGATATTGTTTCCATTAAATTGGAATCGTCATCCAACCCAGACTTTTTGGTTGCTACTCAAAATTTGATCCAATTTATAAATTATGTGGGATTAACATCAATTAGGCAATATCTAAATTCTAGAATATCCAGATTGTTGGTGGAAAAAATATCCTATAATATCAATGATATCATTCATGATGAAGAAAAGATTCTAGCTATTAAAAACTTAGCTGAACTATGTCGATCTACCGACTGGCACATTCTTAATGATTTTAACACTTCAACTGCTGAGTCAATCAAGCAAGATTTGAATAAATTGTACTTAAATTGGGTCAATGATAACTTCATCAATAAGATCCGTAATGTATTCAATTCAGATTCGATAACAAACGTTCATGACTGGGAACAAGAAAAAGATGTTGATGTTCCAGCAGCAATAGAGGAGGAAGAAGATAATTGGGATGATGGTTGGGATGACGGTTGGGATGACGATGAAGATGCTCAAGCACAGACGAAAAGCCCAAAGAAACCTACCAAGAATGCTACAAGTTCTGGAATAGTTGTTTCTAAATTGCCAGATCAATTGATCGAAGTTTTTGAAGAATTTGGGAAAATATCTGACGATAGTAGTTACTTGATTAGTGCTGTTAAAGCGTTGTCAATTTCCATATATCCACCATCGAGTCATTCATTTTTACTCTATAATGATTTCCAATATCTCTCATACAAACTAAAAGTTGAGGAGTTAAAAAATGTCGCTGAATCTGTCTGGAACCAATGCTTGATAAAACATTATAAAGAACTCAAGTTGATTGTTTTGTCATTAGACTTAAGCTCCAATAGTTCTGGACCAGAGCAAGACTTTGAGTTGGATGATTATAATTTGAATCAACTCAGTTTTATTTATAAATGGTTCAATAAGTTATTCCAAGATACCGACCTTAAAGCTACCAATGAAAAGAAGTTTAAGGAATTGGTCTTACAAATGGTGGAATTCGTGAACAACTGGTTCATTAATACTGTAATTAATTTAGAAACAATCACAGAATTCCAAAGTAACAGGATTACTCAAATAATCGAGTCCTTGAATAATGTAACTGTTCCGTTTGTTATTCAAATTCAAGAATCAAAAGATAACATCAAGTCATACAGTAAATTGAACAATATGAACTTCTTAATCAACAGTCATTTGAAAGATATCATGGACAGATTTTATCAAGGTGAATTATTTGATATCGGTACTGATGAATTGATCAAGACTATTCAATGTGTGTTTGTAAAAAGTGATTTGAGAGACAATTACGTGAATGAAATAATTGAATTTAGAACAATGAATTAATACAGTATATATTTCATAATTAATCACCTTCACATCATGGAATATAAACCATACTTCGAATAGCGTGTAAGAAGATCACTGATTAGTAATTATGATCGAAATCTCACCAGTATGTTATATTATCTCAACATATTCAGCAAGTACAGTCTAAGGCCATTCTCAGGAATGCGATAGTCTATCGAACTTATTGAACTACCTTACCACCATTGACCTTCTTACCTGTTTTTGCGATAGTATTATAAACAGTATCGTAATCGAGGGAATCACTAGTAGTAACATCAACGGATTGTTTTTCCAAAGAAATATCAATGTTAGACACTCCGTCCAACTTTGTGAGCACTCTGTTGACGGCTCCGGAACATCCAGAACAACTCATTGTCACATCAAAATGGTATTGGTGAGGCATTATAATATATTTATTAATAAGGCCCTGGAGTAAAAGTATAATTTACATATTGAAATGATTAAATGCGACTTGGATGTACAAGCCACATATTGGCACATTGTAGAATCGCACACTAATAGTTACCACTTGAATTTGAGAAAAGCACCGATTTTATATTAATTTATTGTCAAGTGGTTTGGTGAACCCAATTAAAAGCATCACCACTTTCAATATAAAAGTTAGTACTTGATATTATTAAAGTCAACGAGTGATATTATATTCTCAATCTGTCGCTTCTTTTTGCCCTTAAGTCATCCATTTCAGTATGATATCGCAATTAATCAGTGCATGATCTGCGGCAAGCATCTATCTTGAAGCGTACCTTACTGTCAAAGCTATCATGTGAATTAATACAAAGGAACATAGACCTTTCAACTTTTATTACCTTTTCTTTTTTTTTTAAGTGTTATGCAACGTGTCATTCAACGTGTTATTCAAACAGGATAGTAAATTAATGCAATTTTTGTATTTATGATTGGGATGGTATAGTCTATGCTCGTGATTCGCAGCCTTTCTCATATTTTGTCTCTCACACGGAGAATAGTCTTTCGATATACGGTATCGAATCACAACTTCTCGTTAAGGTTTTTCGCTTATGACTATTTCGTTTAAGACCAACTAAGGTATAATTATGAACTATCATGGTTCTCGACAATGGAATAATGACAATAGAAGTGCTTTACGCAACCCTACGATAGATGGTTCCTATTTCTCCTCTTCAAGATCGAGTTTTGCACCAGATCGTACAAATGATGTTGAATCTATTGGAAACCAAAACACAACCAATCTTCAACGGATATTTACTTCCCCCGAACCTAATGAATACAGTTCTTCGCCTATCCAGGAAACTTCTAATACCGAGCAGGACTCGCCCACCTCGTTTGTTCCCTTCATGACTTCTAACCAATTCCTGAATTACCACCAACCTGATGAACTGAATGATGCAGATAATATATTTAATCCGTTTCTGGCAGAAAATCTTCGAAACGTACCTTCAGAAATAAATGACGCATATGAAAGACCTATATTATCAATTCCTCCTGAGACTGATACCTCGGCTGGTATTTCCTATGTTCCTCATTTTGTACCCGATGAACATAATCGATTTGACTTTTCTGCATTTGCTACAAACTTGCATGCAACTATTAGAACTCCCGAAATATTTGAACTCAAACAATCTGATTCAAATGCGATGTTATGTGATCTACTTTATGACTCTCAATCGTCATTAACTACGTCTGACATTTTAGAAATTTTGAATGCATTCAAACTTAGGGAATTGAATTTGCCATTCTCTGTTGAGTCTTTAAAGAATAATGACTTACAGGGTATTGCTTGGCCTCCAAATTTGAAGGAAAAGTTTTACAAAGAGAAATCAAGAATAAGTAAAGACTATTGGTATCGAGACTTCCATAGATCTGATATTGAAGCTTTAAAAGTAAGTTTAACCATTCTATTCAAGTACTTAATTATACTAACAAATTATCCAGAGCATAACAATCAATTCATTCAAAACAAATACGGAGTTCTTCAAATTTCACAGATTTTTCAGTAAGTTGAAACTTACTCTCAATCATCATCAGCATCGAAATCTAGTATGCTGCAGTTCAGATATATCTAATGGAATATTTTATACACTGAGTTATTACCATGATCATAATTTGGATGCGATACTAAGTCTGGACAATAACTTTGAAATTTTTCTTCCTACTGATTTGAATGAAGACTACTATAGTTTTTTTAAAATTAATAGATTGGTCCCTGATAGAGAGGTTCATGCTAAATCAGAATTCATGCAATTGAATTGCCTTGTTGATTCAAGAAAGCTTCGAAAAACCTCGAACAGCAAGGTTTCTACAATAGCGTGCACCAATAAACACCTTGCTTGTGGGACGTTGGAAGGAGGGATTGTTCTTTTGGATGTGTCTTCACAGTATGAATCTAAACTTTTAGGTGAATCACACGTTGGAGAATCGGTTAATTGTTTGATTATTGATGACCAAAGTGATGAAGTCATTGTATGTGCAGATGATAAGAGTGTTCAAACAATTGATTTGGAAACGAACACCAGCAGTAACATAATGAAATTACAATTTGGAGTTAATGCAGTTGCAATGAATCATTCAAACCACAATAATTTATTTATCACGGGTGATAGTAAGTACGCATTTATAATTGACAAACGAAGTCAAACGTTGATCGAAGATCTAAAGTTTGGAGGTCATCATGATTATGGGTTCAGTTGTGACTGGTCTAAAGATGAAAATTATCTTATAACAGGAAACCAGGATGGTTGTATCAGATTGTGGGATAGAAGAAAACCGGACTCAGCAATCCATTGTTGGAATAGTTCACTTGGTACAACTTCATTTACAAGTGGTGGTCCAGTCAGAAATTGTAAGTTCAGCCACAATGGGGAGTATATAAGTTGGGCAGAGAGTATGGACCATGTTGGACTTATACTTACAAAAGAACTATTAAACAGTGACAAGCTGGTTTCCCAAGTACAATCTATTGATTTTCATGGAAAATGTACTGGGTTGAATTTTGCACCCATTGAGCATAGTAATGGGGAACAGTTGATTATTGGTGTAAATGATAGTCCATTGGGAGGAATACTAAGTTACAAATTGGAAAGCAAGTACAAATGTTTAGATTTTGATTTTAATATATAGATAGTCAAACTCTGAAAGTGATTACAACTAAATACATTTACCACATTTCATCGACATCTTCTCTTAGTTTTAATTCTCCACCTATTTCTTTCAAGAAGATATCCAAATTCTCTATTTTCCATGTTTCCTCAGCTAAAGTTGCTATCACTCGGACCTTATTTCTTGCCTTATTTATTTTCTTTTCAAAAGCTGCAACATGTTCATCGTCATTAGTAAGTGGAATTTCTTTAATCAAAATTCTCATCTGTTGGAGGTGATTTTCCATAGATTTAGCAGCACTGTAGTCCCTGATATTCCGCTCCCAAGTTTCTACTAGTCCTTCGATATATCCTAGTATAAGATTTCTTTGAAAGCCTGTCTGGTAGCCAAATTGCTTACCTTCTCTATATTGTTCTCTGGAGGCATCTGATTGTCCATCTTTATAACCCTTTGCATAATACTCTTCTTCTGGGTTTAGTATGTCATCTGTATCGATGTTCATTATGAAAGTAATGTATCTATACTTGTAAAAGTGGGTATGCTTTTTATATGGAGTATTATAAGAAATGTATTAGGCAGAGCAGAATAAAATGAATCTCAAGGCGCGATAATTGAAGAAGGTGGTACATCATTCCTATTATGGACGATATCACTGATGACATAACCACAAAGAGACATAAGCAGAAACATAGGCATGATTTGAGATTGAATTATGACTCGGACTCTTCGGTGGAAGACTACCCAAAGAAAGAACATATTGAAGAAGAGATGAAAGACATTGAAGATGGTGATGATGATATGTTCAGTGACGATGAACCAACACCAAAGGAGACTTCAAAACCCAAGAGCTCCAAGGAGCCACAATTCCTCGATATAGATACTTTCAATAAGCTGGAAGGTATAGGAAAGTATGATGCAGATGCAGGTGATGCTGCAAAATTAAGCGACGATGAAGATGAACAACTCAAAATTGAAGCTTTTACTCTTGATGAAGAAGAACAAGAAGGAAATTTTGATTTAGATGGTAATTTCATACGACGTGAAAAGGAGGATGAAGATGAACAAACAAGGGAGGATGAATGGATAAACGATTTTGAAAAAGATGATATCAAGAAAGCAAGAAAAGCCCAAGAGAGGAGAATACAATTAAATAGTGAAAAAGTCAAAAATATTAGCAGGAGTACAGAAGAACTAATTGAGCAACTCATAGGACTTCTTGAGCCTGCAGAAACTCCAATGGAAGCTTTGGCACGTCTTAAACCAAACAAAAAGAAAAGTATAAAGAAAGGTCAATCACTTAATAGGGATAATGACGAGTCGAGGAAAAGCTTGGTAATGAAAATCACTGGTATATGTGCTGAAATTACTATCAGCTCTATTTATGATATGTGTAAGGAAGAATTAATGAGGTTCTACAAAAAGGAGACCGGAAAAGATTACAAGAGAGACGACAAAATAGATCCAGATAGTGATGGAGAGCCAAGAGGGGTGAAAAGGGCTCATGAGGAACTTTCAGATTACGGTGAAAAGGAATGGGAATTTAGATGGATTGGTGAATACGAGATTAATGGACCATTTTCGTCCTATGAAATGGCATATTGGAAGGAAACATATTTCGAAGGAAAAGTCGAAGTAAAAAGAATAGAAGAAGAGAACTTCCGAAATATAAATGAAGTATATTTTGAGTGAAAATTATATCTATTTATATCTAGTCCATTTAATGTTACATGAGTTATTATTCCGTTTATATTCATTGTTTTATTCATTGCTGGACAAATAGTCAAATATTGGGAAATTGATATCCTTTGAAAGTGTTTCGATAGTTGACCAATTCATATTACATTTCCATCTTACTCTTGCACCCAAAATATCTGAATTTGCTGATTTGCTTATTAAGCCCAATGAGAACAAGGTAGCAATTTGACTATTAAGATCAATATTTCTACTCAAAGTAAATTTTGATCTTTCCAATTCCTTTTGTTCTTCATTTTGCATAGTGTCATCATAAATACTTGGAATTTGATCATTCATTTCATTTAATGATTGAGAATTAGTACGGTATAAAACAGATAAAATAGCCAACATTCTTTCCAAATCAAAATAGTTTGGAGAAAGCAATCTTGTGTCAATGTCTTCTTTACTCATATGGCCAGACCGTTTTGATTTGTCCGTTCTTTTCTTATTTTTAACAGCCTTGATTTTCGAAAAGTAATGTAAATCATTCTTTTGTGGATTAAATGACGCCAAGTATGATGCCATCAATATGTATTTAGAGTGGATTGGTAAATCTTCCACGTTACCATTATTAACTGGTTTTTCATCTTCCATGGTTGTAAACTCTTTAATTGAAGAATTGTTGATGATATTCTCATTAGATAATATATCAATATTATCCCTATACACTTTAACAAATTCACCTAATTTGTATTTACCATTTCGTATAGGTTCAATGAATTTATCCCATAATTTGAAACAAATGTTCATCAAAAGGTTCATATCTGAGCCAGTGTAGGAGTAAAACAAATCAACCATTATTTTGGCATATTGCTTCCAGAACTCAATGCTACTTGGGTTAGAGTCCAAAGAAACTTCTTCAAAGTAACACAATTGATTGGATTGTAGGATTGTAATGACTTCTTCTTCGGTATATGCTCTGAAAAATATATGAGGTACGGAACTCGTTACTATGGATTTAGGGTCATCTGTAGAAAGGACAAATATAATAGTGATATTCTTAATATTCGATTGTTCGCTGAGTCTTGTAAAGGCTGGGAAAAGCTCGTTGGTCGTTTCCATACATTGATCGAATCTATCCAATATTAATATATGTTGTTCTTTATAATTGGATTCTAGTATGAATTGTTCTAATGCAGTGACAAAAGTAGCGAAATTCTCTCCCAATGTACCGAATTTAATATCATTGTTCGAATACACATGTCCAGAATCACGTCGAATGTTCTTGAAACATCGTTGTAGTAAGATCTTCCTGGTTATACATTCGTCACAACGTATTATTGAATGTTTCATGCCCAGTACTTGAAAGTAACGTTCGAGCGTGTGTGATTTTCCTATTGATTTATAACCATGGATGAGCAAGTTGGAAACCAGCGTTGACAGATCTGTAGATAAGAATGAATTCAAAAGATCCAATTCTTGGTCTCGGAATTGTATTTCATTTTTAAGCTTATTAAGTGTTTGTGTTATCATTTATTTTTAAGTAAACTTCTATGTAATGGTAGATTCAGTATTAAGGTAAAAAAATCCTATTAGGATGTGCGGTGGAGAAGAATATCGAGTTCACTTTATTAGTACTATGACTGAAACGATGTTTTCTAAACTAGTTTATGTTAGATAGCTGACTTTTTTTTTGGATCATTTGTCATCTTCGACTAATCCTTTTAATAATTGCAAATTATAATAGCTTGAAATCATGTCAAAAATATTTAGTCTCTTTTCAACCTCTCCATGACTGATAGTTTCAACCCAATTACCTGAGCATTTACAGTAAAGTTTCATATTGGAACCTCTGACTTGTTTACATTTGGAACATTTGTAGTCTTGGGAATAGAATTTGGTAAGTATCCGATGATACTGTGCAATAAGTTCTTCTTCCATGGCAATCTTGTTGTATGGTTTATGACAATTGATACAATTCCAAATAGCATGCTCTGTATCACGACACATATCAATGTCTCGAATGTAATTACAATAATCACAAATGATATGGGGAATTTTTAATGTAGTGCTAGGGTTTTTGAATGTAGCTTCACCACTAAATTCTTTTATCTCAAAGACGGATAGAAGTTCCTTTCTCAATACCCGTACTTCAATCGACCTCTTTTTGGATAAACTGAAAACAGCACAAATGAATTTCACCAATTCTAAAACAGGATTCTTTAAATGTAAATGGGATCCTGGAAGTTGTGGAAATTTGTATTCTTCAGCAAAGTTTGGATTTATAATTGACTCATTTTGTCTATGATAGAGTTTTTCCATTCTCTTTTGTAATGGCTTTCTGAAGACTTCAATGACTCCATTTTCTATATCATCGGCATCAACATCGGCTTCCCCAGAATCGTGTTTCTTTTGTCCTTTAAGAATATGAGCTATTTGTGTAACACGTGGAGTATTAGATTGAGTACTTCCTGTCAAAGTATCATTCTTTTGCTTGGATAACCCATCTAAGAATATAACTAACCAATCTTCAAATTCACTTTGAAAGATTACGGGCAAGAATTTTCCAATCTGCCATTGATTCACTGGTTTCAAATCTTGTATATCATCATTGGTAATCTCAGTACAACATCTTCCTCCAAAATTATACTCGTCCATCCAAACCAAAATATCCCAATATTTCACAATTCGTAAATCCAAGTAATTAAACAAAGGTTTCGAACGTGCTGCCTTCAAGATATATTGACCATAGGCATATGAGTTTTCAACTGATATTTTTGAAGTCTGTATAAGCATTTTATTTCTATTAGCAAAGATAACTTGAGCATTCATTCTCCTGAATACCCCAATTAATTGCAAGAGTGCTTTGGTGGTCAAATTATGAACATGATAATGTAAGGCATAATCATATAAGAACGATTCCTTTCTTTGAACCCAAGTTACCAAATTGTTCATCATGGAGTCAGCATTAATATTATTCTTCAATGCATCATCCCACCAATCTTTTACCATTGATCTTAAGATGGATAAAGCTGGAGTGGAAAAGGAATCTTCAGCAATGATAGAAGCCCCATTATTTTTATCAAACTGTACGGCATCTTCGGCTAAATCAGTACCCTCTGCTTCATTAATCAATGAACTCGTTAAAATCGTATTAATGGTTAAAGTACCAATTTCCACTTCCAAACATGCAGTTTCGTATACTTCGGGATTGTTGGTAGTAGGGAAATCCAAATTCTCAAAATCATTGGCATTATCCAATTCCTTTCCCCCATGATCAGGCAATGGATTACTTGACCACCATAATACAATATTGTTACGACTTAATCTTCTGGCATATTCAATATCGATTAAGTATCCCACATTTTCGATCTGAAGGTTGCACAATGGAACGTTTCCGTATTGTGCTAATGCTATCAAGTTTTTAATCCAAGAGGCCAATACAAAGTAATGGTTTATAACTCTTTTGGATATCAAGGCTTGCCATCCAACAGCAGGAAGTGAAAGTTCACTAACATTCATTTTGATGGTTGGTAAATCTGTGGTAGAGCTTAAGATGTTCAAGATTCTATGAGAATACGGGGACTGGATCGCAAAAAGACACTTATTACTTCTACCTTCATGAATCTTGGAAATGCATTGATTCAACTTCTTGAACAACTTTGCACTTTCATTATAGTATTTTGTCTCGAATTTCATGGAATCAGGATACTCGATGAAGTTGTATAGTTTACCTAATCTATCTTTCTTGACCTCATAAATATCTCGGTATATTTTATCCATATTTGAAGGTAATTCTTGCGCAGACGAAGAAGGCTTTAAGATAAACATTTCAGTGGTGTTATCCCAAGACTTGAACACGGTGAAGAATTCGTAACTATTGGTCACGATATGAAGTAAATAAAGAACACCCATATCAAAACGTTTCAAGTAATCGGAATTGTCAACTTTGATAAGATCCTTGGCATGGAAACCTTGCTTTAATCCCTTCCCTAAAGCTCCTACTTTAGTATCGTCAAATCTCACCGTATTTCCAAGATCAATAGTGGCTCTTTCCACTGATCCAATTTGAGTTTCGTATAATCCTAAAACAGTAGAGTCTTGCAACAAACTGCTGAATTTGATAACCTCCTCATTGTACACGCTTTCGTTCATAGTCATTTTGTATAAATTAGTTCCATTATGTCCATTTGGTAGAACGGCGGATGACTTTTCGATATCACAAGATTGAATGCTCTTTCGGGCCGATAATTCGCTTTTAAATGCAGCATATATCTTCTTCGGTATATGAAAAACGAATGAATGCACCTTTTGGTTGGCCAGTATATATACCTTGATGTCTCCCGGTTTAGTAGGATCAACCTTGTACTCTAAGATTTCCCAGTTAGATCCTGCAACATTTTCCGCTTGTTTTCTAATCATACCTCCAACACTTGATCTATGGGCACTTTCGGAATTGGCACCAAAGATTTTCTTTCTTCTATTTCTATTCTTGGCTTGTAGCTTCCACTTAGCTTTTTGATATTCTAAAAACCCAATATAGTCTTCAGTCATAGATGGACATGGCCCTGAAAGAATAATGTTATGCCTTTCATCTTCTTCAGCTTCAGCATTTGCTAATTCTCTTTCGATTCTTCTCTTTCTTGACGTTACCTTTCCAAATTTCGGTCTTGGTCCACTCTCTATTTCACCAAAATCTTCAATATCCTTAATGCTCTTAGCATTCTTGGCAAGAGCTTCTGTTTTTGTAGTCTGGTTGAAAAATGACGAGATTGAAGTTTGTTTCTTCACATCTTCCTTGATTTTAATCTTTCTTTGAAGCCAATCTGGATGGGGCACTCGAGGTACTGGGTTTGGAATATTTTGTAAAGCTGCCGGTATAGAAATAATCTTTTGAATAACAGAAGCTAATCTTTCAGCATAATAATCCCAATCAAGAATATCTCTAGGACCAAACTTCTCCAATGAAGGGTCTTTCAACCATTTCTTCAAGAAGAATTCCTTTTTTTCAGATGAAAAGATTGAAACTGGGACCGCTCTTTCAGTGACTGGTGACCCAACAGGTTTAGCACTAATAATATATTTAGTTGCCAAACCAGCGTCTTTAACCATTTCCTCTCCTAAGAATTCACCTAATCTTTTGGCAGTAGTAATAGAAGTAGATTTCTGAGCACCATATTCAGCTAAACTCTTGGACATACTTCTATTTTCACAAATAAGTTCGATCAAATCTTCATCTTCAAGCATTCCCCCCTTGGTATCTAATACATCCAACCAATTGTTGGCAACTGAAGCAACGGCTTTATAACACCCTTCAAGGGTATCACCATCTAAAAACAACTTGAAAATATCTGATTGGAAATTCTTGATCAATCTTAATTCACCTCTTCTCTTCAACTCAAACCCTTTCAATTCAGCCAAGGATCCATCTTCATTAAACACCGCATACCTCTTCTTTAATCCTTTACCTTCCTCTTTAGAGGTAGGTAAAATCATAGCCTTGTAAGGACCATCCACTTCGAAGAAAATAGAATTATCAGATCTAGTCTTGTATTTGAAATTCTCAGGATCCACCAAATCTTGATATTGATGATTAGTGAATTCCTCATGTACCAAATAATTCAACATAGAACATGGATACTCAAGGAAGATCTTCTTTCCATCTTTACATTTAAGATTGAAATTTTCTGGGAAAGATTTAGGTAAAATACACCAAATACCATCTGTATCTAGTTCTAATGGTCTACCAATTCTTTCCACTAATTTCCTGGCCATTTGAATAATGGTTGCACCTGTAAGGCAAGTAACACCGGCCATTTCCATAGAATACCATCTCGAACCCTTTCTCATGACATAACCATAGAAAGAATTCAAAATAACCTTATGGGCCAATTGCAAAGAATCAAATAAAACTACCATTTTCTTTGCTTCCTCTTTAGATATCGTATCATTTTTGGCAATTTTCGAAATTTTTCCTTTCCAAACTTTTGTAAGACCTTTGAATTCATAACGACGATCTCTGAAAGATCTGACAGTATCAACATAGAAAGGATTTTCTCTTTGACAAATAATTGCTTCTCTGTTAACCACTTTAGTTTGCTTGATTCTATTGTAAACTCTTCTGGAATAGTCACTTAATCTCTTTTTAATTAAAGCTGCTTGTTCAGCATATGGTAATTCATCAAAAGTTCTGACGGGTAACCATGGCTTTGTATTAGGAAACGTTTCATTTTGTAAGGTTCTCTTTATCATACCATACTCGTTCATTTCCGCGGGATAATATTCTCCTCTCCAAGACCAAGGGAGTCTTCTATCACAATCTTTACCAGGTCTGTTGAAATCACAAGCAGCACAATCTTCTTCTGTTTTCATCGAATCTGGTTGTAATCTATTAGAAGTCATGATATTTGGATACATGGAAGCCACATCCACATGGTAAATTAATGGAACTTCGGACCTTATTGGATTATTCTTTAATTCATTTAAGCTGTTTTTGATTTGATCGTAAATTTCATCATAATTCTCCACATCTTCAACCTTTTTTCCATTTTCTACTTCAATGCAAAATTTTATTGAATTGTGGAGATTTCCTAAAAGCTCATCAATAGCAGTAGGATCAACTTTGAAATCATTAGGTAAATCACTACGAAACACACCCGCTTCTAATGATTCAACATGGCCTCCAACATATGTTTCGGATTCAAGAAGATGACCATCATAGAACCTTTCAATTGGTTCTGTATGCTTATTTGGTAACAATATATTTTTTTCGTAAGCTTGAACTTGTAACAACATTTCACATAAAGTACCAGTACCTTTTCTCAAGACTTCGTCTGGGTTCAATGGAATAATCGTACATAACGAGAAAATGAACGGATGAACGTACTTGAAATATAAGTAGTAAGTTGCCACGGCATCAGAGACGGAATATTCAGATAACAATTGTGGCTTTTCATATGCATATGGAACCATCAATTCGGGATCTAATTCTGTAGGATTATAACCCAACTTGGCAGTAGTAACAGCCTTTAAACCTTGGGAACCTTGAGGTAAATACGAATCTCTTTTGACCCATCTATAACAATCCATATGAACACAATACTTGGATTTATACTCCCCTTCATTATCTTTAGCAAATCCAATTTCATCAAACATGTCCAAATCATGAAACCTAGATCTGTTTTCAACAAATGGCCAATCGAAACTATCACCATTGAAAGTGGCTATGACTGTGGGTTTAGCATCTCGTATATGTTCGTAAAATCTGATTAAAACATGCTTTTCATCTGCTTCGTTGAAGATGGTAAAAAGCCCAGGGTATTCTGGTTTTGGGGTATATTCGAAATCTTCAATATCTTCGGAAATGATTTCTCTATTGGTGATTAAAAACCCTTCTCCATCAATCATATACGATATCATCATGATTTGATCAATTTTGGCATCTGGAAATTTCAACGGAGCTTTAGTAGTTTCGATATCAAATGCCAAAACCACAGGATCGGCAAAGGCAAGTTTTTCTTTATCTTCTACCAAAGTCACTTCTGAATGTTTAACATAAACATCATACCATTTTCCCACCCTCACGTTAACATCAATGGATACTCTAACATGGTAGGGAACATCATATTCTCTGACATCATCAATGTATTTGGAAGGATCGGAATTTGAGTCAGTATTTGAGGCCGATGCAAAGTCATTATATAGTTCAGTTCCATTCATATTATTAAGGTTATTAAAGTTCATTACCTGGTATATATCGCGGTTATCCAGGTTCAATTTATTTTCTTTAATTACAGGAGAGAGGAATCTTCTTGCTCCTAATAAGTCTTGAACATTATGAAAAGTAAGTTTGATCAAATTCTTTTTGGTACCCACTAAATGGTTTGGTAAGGACAAATCATCTTTCATGACTCTGGATATGCTTTTCATATTAGTTGTTTCTAAGAATTTTCTTATCCATTCTTCTACTTCCGATTCATGACCGGGAATTACTTCCACAAAGAAGTAGGGGTTATATTTGACGGTTGCTTTAAAAGAACCACCTTCTTCATCTAAGAAGTAATAATCCACACCAGAATAGCCAATTAAAGAGTCTTCGGCTGGGATGGTGGTAGCATGCATATTTATAAGCCAACCTTTCTGAGGTTTCATTCCATCACTTTCTCCATGGTCAATTCGACTAAATCCCATTAAGGAATCCATTTCATCTATTCTATTGACCAAATCTCTCTTTTGGATGGAATCATTCAACATTGGATTGTTGGCAATATATGGATCAACAGGAGCATTGTTGGAGCTTTCTCTGTTTCTGTATCCCGACTTGACTTTGTTCTTGACAAATCTAGCCGAAGTAGACCCTTTAAAGTTCCCACGAGATGACATAGTTAATAGGAGATGTGGTAGGAATTGGTTTTCAAATTGGGCCTGTATAGTGATGAGATCGTTAACGCGTGTCTCAACGCGTATAATTTACAACTCATTTTAGACATAAAATAGTGACAAATAAAATGATATCAATTAATGATACATGACCAATGATCATTAGTATCGCCTTCAGTTTCTACACCTTTCATATAATTTAGTTCTTTAATTAATATATACACACTTCCAATAACTTTATCGATTGGAAGGAGGGAGTAATTGTTACCTTAACGACTCATGAATAGTATAATCAACCCTTGTACTATCAATGAGTATACAAATAAAAACTGCACTCTGATTCTTCTTTGCTTAGTAGTGATGCTATTGGAAGTGCCAGTAACACTATTAGGCAAAACCATAAACTTCAAAGATCTCATCAAAAACACAGAAAGATTGATAATGAAGAACAAGATAACTGGATAGTAAGTCATCCAGGCATCTCCAAAAAGATGCTTCCAACATAATAGGATAATAATCGAAACATACTTGTAACCTGAGAAACTTATCAAGTCCCATAATGAGCTTTGGGTAGAGCAGTTCAATAAATACAACCCAATTTTGAAGATTGCAATATCAATGAATGAAAATGCCAATGTTTGGGAGGCTAAATATCCAAAGACTTGAGGATGGAAATCTCCCTTCAAACCTTGGAAGCACGCCCATAATAAAATGTAGGTCACAAATGAAACTAATGGAATGTACAAATCAGGAGCATTCAAATCATATGTAGGTGGAGCATACAGATTGGCTGAGTTTGGAGATGGTTCACCAGTAACTTCAGCAGTGGTCAATCGATTCCAATTTTTATTGGTGTAAGGAAATAAAACGAGAAACGTTTTCTTTAACACATAAGAGTTTGTAACTTGGAAGTAATACTTCAAGTCCCCTGTTCCTGGTAAGTATGAACCAAAACTTTGTTGTAAATACTGATTAGATGTTTCAAACTGATTCTTAGCGAATTGGGATGCAATTGATGCAGCCTGGTCATTAAATAAGTTGGGGTACCCTGGACCAGCACCAGGAGCTGCGCCTGGTTGTTGTTGTTGATTTGGCTGTCCATATTGATTTGGTTGAAAGCCAGCGTGTTGTGGTTGCGGATGTTGTAAGTTCTGTTGAGGATTACCGAATTGTTGATATTGCTGTTGCTGTTGGTTATGTTGTTGTTGTTGCTGTTGTTGCTGTTGCGCAGCAGCAGCTTCTCCGTACGGTGTATACATGGCGATGTATTATATAAGTCCAATTGAACTTGATCTATAAATCGATTGTTGTTGAGATTTTCTGATGTACTGAGTTCCTGCGTTGGCGGCTGTAGTGGTTGACATAGTGCGACACTCTTTTTTGAGGGTTACCGCCTTCTTGAGCAACTTTAAGGGGTAGACTGCCCAAAATGGCAGTTTGGTGCAAAATTCTCACGCATAAGCAAGGGTGGTGGCCGTAGATAATACATGGTTCATGAGATATGAAGCAACTTAATCGAAATCATTTATTTACAGCGATTATCCAATTCTAATTATTCTTATATACCCAGATACTTTGATTTATAATGGTTAAAGGAAAAGTCTTGGTTGTTTCGAACAGATTACCAGTAACCATCAAAAGGTCCTCTGATGGGTCTTATGACTACTCAATGTCCTCTGGTGGCTTGGTTACTGCCTTGCAAGGATTGAAAAAATCCACAGAATTCCAGTGGCTTGGTTGGCCAGGATTGGAATTACCTGTCGATGAACAAGACCAAGTCAACCTGGATTTAATGACTAAGTTCAATTGTACTGCCATCTTTTTGAATGACGTGGTTGCTGATTTACATTATAATGGTTTCTCCAATAGTATCTTATGGCCCTTATTCCATTATCATCCAGGTGAAATGAATTTCGATGAAAACGCTTGGGCTGCTTATATTGAAGCTAACCGGGAGTTTGCTGTGAAAATTGCTAGCCAAGTGGATGATAATGATATGGTTTGGGTACATGATTATCATCTTATGTTATTACCACAAATGTTAAGAGAAGAAATTGGCAATTCTAAAAAGAATGTCAGAATTGGTTTCTTCTTGCATACTCCTTTCCCTTCGTCTGAAATCTACAGGATCTTACCTGTTCGGAAGGAAATCTTAGAAGGTGTATTGAGTTGTGATTTAATCGGATTTCATACCTACGATTATGCAAGACACTTTTTATCCTCCGTATCTAGGGTGGTTTCAGAAGTCACTACGATGCCTAATGGTATTCAATATAAAGGTAGATCAATCAGTATTGGGGCTTTCCCAATTGGAATTGACGTGGAAAAGTTCACAGAAGGTTTGACTAAGGATACAGTTATTAACAGAATTGAACAAATGAAATCCAAATTTGCTGATACCAAAGTTATTGTGGGTGTTGACAGATTGGATTATATCAAGGGAGTTCCTCAGAAGTTACATGCTTTTGAAATATTCTTAACTGAGAATCCTCAATGGATTGGTAAAGTGGTATTAGTACAAGTTGCTGTCCCATCTAGAGGAGATGTTGAAGAGTATCAAAGTCTTAGGGCTACTGTTAATGAGTTAGTGGGTAGAATTAATGGTAAATTTGGCACTGTGGAATTCGTTCCTATTCATTATCTCCACAAATCTATTCCATTTGAGGAATTGATTAGTTTATACCATATGTCTGATGTTTGTTTGGTTAGTTCTACAAGAGATGGTATGAATTTGGTTTCTTATGAATATATTGCTTGTCAACAAGACAACAAGGGGGTATTGATTCTTTCAGAGTTTGCGGGTGCTGCGCAATCTTTGAACGGAGCAATTATTGTTAATCCTTGGAGCACTGATGAATTATGTGATGCCATAAAGGAGAGTTTGACGTTACCAAAAGAAAAGAAAGACCTTAATTTTAAGAAGTTATTTGATTATATTTCAAAGTATACATCTGGCTTTTGGGGTGAAAGTTTTGTCAAGGAGTTGTATAGTTGCAATGCTCCAAGGGAAATAAAGCAGTGAATTAATATCGATTTGTTTCAAAATATAAACTCTAAAATATTACAACATGTACGTTTTGTTTGTATTAGAACAGAATTGCCACTTATCGACTATTCGATAGTAAAATACAGATGAATAATAACCATATATAAATAATAGCATTAGATGTAATCTTGCCATAAATGATGAGCAATGTCTCAAAATGAACTGAATTGAAGATGAATAAATATAAGTAGTGACAATAGTACACAGTAAATAATAATACCAATCGAATGAACGAATTCAATAATGTCTTTCCTGTTTGACACATGACTTTCCCCTTTGTTTTAACACATAAATTGAGTTTCTCCTGGATTAATCAACATAATCTGTAAAGCTTGATTCAGAAGTCAACCTGGAAAATGTATGAGATTCAAGATTCGCCTTGGTTAGAGGTGTTATGAGCTTCTTATTTTCTTTATTGCACTCTTCATTAGCTTCTGCCTCTTTAATCAATAACTTTTTGGCTGTTGGGGGTAATGCAGTTTGAGGTTTATTATCTTTGGCAGAAACGCTTAACTCCTTGTCTGATGTAATCACCTGAGGTTTGATACCTAACTTGGACAAGAGTGAATTGTTGGAGAAAACATACGAGGATGCTGCAGAAGATGCATGAGTTGGTTGGGTCAACATCACACTTTCTGAGTACAATGAGGATTGTGGTAACTTGGACTTGTGAGTATAAAAATGCTTTTCATTACGTTCAAGTTTAGCTGCTTCATGTTTGGATGCTTCTAATTGACTGTTAGAAGCATGTTTTCTCGATTTTTCGGGGCTTCTTTTGTCTTCTTCTTCTTTGAAATGACTAATGTCTTCTTCGAAATTTTTGGCCGAGCTAAATGCAGTCATTAAGTAAGGCATCTCGTCCGAGATGGTTGTTTTATGAAGTAAGGTGGATGTAGAAAGTGACGACATTGAGTCTCTTCTTCCAACTCTTGGTAAACTTTCCTTGGTGATTGAATGGACCATTGGAGGTTGTGAAAGTGTTGATGAGTAGATAGAATTTAATCCTACATCTGAGTCTGAGTAATCATATTCATCATCATCTACCTCGTCTGAAATGTTTTCATTTCCATTCACAGGACTGGTCCTGCGGGGAGTATTGGTACCAGAAGTATAACGATTGGTATGATGTGGATGGAGGTGTTGACTGCGCTTATTGGACGTACCTTGCTTCTGTGAAATCTGGACGGATTTAGTTTGTGGAATAGGAATTGGACTAGTTTTTGATTCACCAAGATCAACAAAGTCTTCTTTATCAAAAGAATGTGATGACTCTTGTTCTTGGTTATAACTTACAACTTCTCTTACTCTTTCTAATTTGAATGCATCGAACATCTTTTCCATATCGTTCATAACAGCCAAACATTCGTACTTGGTTTCGGCATCATCCAATTCAATGGCTTGGTTCAATTGCTTTAGTAAATTAACAATAAAATTCTTGTAAGTCAAAATGGTGGAGTCGTCATCTGCATCAAGTAACATTAATTCTAGATCTTTTCCTATCAAAATAAGTTTGGCTTTGGAATATACCACGGTTAAGTTTTCACCGACCTCATTTTTGAGCTTAATGCTCCTCAATAATAATGATGTCAACATTGTTCCGCTATCTGAAATATATTCTAGAGGACTCAAAGTTCTGGAAGATTTTGTGATAGAATCTATATCTGCTGAAATTCGGTTCACTTTTTTATTTAATTCTTTACAAGTGGTGATTACCTTATCTGCAACATCATTATTGAATCTTTTAAGTTTGTCATCCTGATTATCAAAATGGGATTCACTATTATAATCCAAGGAAAGAAATTCCCAACTCTTAAACTTTAAAGATAACTTTTCTAAGGTCTGTAAGATGGAAAAACTTGCCAGACATAGCTTGCTCACCTTCCTTTCTGCAATTGGGAACCCATTTATGATTTTTATTAATTGTGAAGTCTTGGCTTTATCCTTATTAAGATTTGGGTCTTGTATTAGCCTTAGTATAGGATCTTCATAAGTATCTAAAGTTGACATTGAGAATCAAAATACGTTCAGCTAAGAAATCCAACTCATTCAATGCAATGCTATGCTATCTATGTTATGCTAAAATGCTGTCAAAGTGTTGATACCTTTGTTTTTGTGGAGATATATCGAACTTCAATCACTTCTCTAAATCGATGTCGTATTGAGTATGTCTTGCTCATTTAGAAAATCGGATGTTTGTTGTTATTCGAAAAATATTTTGCACACGACCCAAACAGCAAATTAAGTCCGGTGGGTTCCAATCACAACCTTAATGTGATTACCACCTGAATATCAGTATGTAAATATATTAATCTAAATAACTAAGTAATCTTAGAATTAAACCGTTTGCTATAAGACCATTGCATCATTAAAAAAGTCCCCCAAGAAACGTTATTTTCCATGTACTCTATCTATTTGCCAATTTGGCTAATGATTTCACCTATAGTCTTGAAATTATCAAGCTATTCAACTCACCTTCTTATTTCTTATTCTCTTCCGTTATCTTTTCTATCTAAGATAAACCTTTCTCTTTAACAACTTTTTCTCTCATCATTTCATACCACTCATCAATATCATTATTTTTATGAATAGCTATTATTATTAATGTCATGTTATCAAACCCAATACCAGTGTAATTGTTGGCCATCATTAAACAATCTTGTAAGATGAATTCAACAATCTTATTAAGCTTCCAACCTAGTCCCAATTTGTCTCTAATAACCAGGATCAACTTACTGTTCTTATAGCAGTCCCAGATCCCATCACAAGCTGTCACTATGAACTCTGGTTGAGTGGCTTCATTCGTAAGATCATACGCCATAAGATCAGGTTCAACACTAACTTGGAATAATTCTGGTGGTAAATGAATAAGGTCATGCTTGAAGAATTTACGATTCTGAAGAATGTACTTATTTTTAGTGCTATCAATGTATGGAGCTTTAAATTTAAAATCACCAAATGCTCTAGATAATGCCAAAACTTCGTTGATTCTATTATTTAAAACATATCCATTGCTGTTCTCAACACGAATACGTTCATTCATAATTATTGGTTTATGGTCATAAGAAAGTGTTTTTGCTTGTCCATCAATGGATAAAATACTCCGGGAATCTCCAGTATTTGCCACAATTATGTATCTGTCTTTAATCACAGCAGTGATAATCCCCGTTGACCCACAATTCAAAAGATGTGGCATATTGGATAGGTCATGATCTATCTTGAAAAATGCATCTTTAGTTATACGAAGGTAATCTTTCAATTCCAATTGAATACCGTGTTGCTTTTGGTTCAAATTCTTGAAAATCAATTTAGGAAGGTGCTGACTCAAATATTCAGAGCATTTTTCACCTCCATGTCCATCAAAAACCCCAAATACCGCCAAACTTTCATCTTCATTGATTTTGATATCGTGAGCATCCTCCATAGACATTCTGTATCCTTGCATACATCCCACACAATAAGTAAGCGAGCTGTGAGTTACATAATCGATGGTCTTTTCCTCAATAGGATGTGACAATAATTGACCCATCTTTTTACGCCAATTGATCTATCTTCGTTAAAAGTTCATGAGCAATGAATAACCTTTATCTTATTTCTTAGCGAAAAGGAAAATTTATGATAACCAATTCCGCATCGTCCTACTGGTAATCGCGACTGGTCGTGTGCCGTGCCAATTTCCTGAGGCTATGTATGAGGAGGGTTATGTATGTGTAAGGGGTTGCGTTTAGGGGGAGTGGGTTAAATATGCATATACCCTATTCAAGAATGACACATCTATGAATTGAGGTTAAATTTTGTAATCGTTATATCCCATATTAAACTTATCGTTTCTTACCTAAATATAGAATCCAAACACATTCGTTTTTTCTTTATCAGAAAACACAACCCCCACCTCGATTTCTTCTATCTTTCTCAGCTGAAACTCCCCACATTAAACTATGATTATCCCCCAGATTACGAGGAACTCCAAACATGGTGATTCCAACTATGTTGCTCCAAAAGCCTTCCCTATTGGACCTTTTGTTAAATATAAGCATAATCCGATTTTGAGACCAAATCCAGATCTAGAATTCGAATCGGGTTATCTTTATAATGCTACTGCAATTGTCATTGATGAAAGAGTGTTCTTGTTATATAGAGCTCAGAACAAACAAAAATTATCTTCTGTAGGTTTGGCTTGGTCTACTGATGGGATAAACTTTAGAAAATATCATAAACCCATCATAACTGCTACCGAACCTTGGGAACAAGGTGGAGGAATTGAGGATCCTAGAATCGTCAGACATCCAGAGTCAAACCTATTCATTGTAACCTATACAGCCTATGATTTAAGAACGGCAAGATTATGTGTGGCCACCTCCGAAGATTTGTTCAATTGGACGAAATATCCCCCAATCGTTCCTCTGAATTGGAAAGATATCGAAGTTACTTCTAGAAATAAGAAACTTATTAGATCTGAATGGCTGAAATCTGGAGCCATTTTCACTGAGAAAACTTCAGATGGGAAATATTATATGATTTGGGGAGACTCGTCATTGTATTTGGCTGAATCCACAAATATGGTGAAATGGAAAGTCATTGATAACTTCAATAATAATAGATTCACACAACCAAAGTTTAACTTTGAGAATAGGTTGATTGAATCTGGGCCAGCTCCCATCAAAATGAATAATGGCAAGAATCAATGGATTTTCTTTTATAATGCTAGTACCACTGGTGGTGAGGATTTACCTCAAGGCACGTATACCATTAGTCAAATGTTAATTGACTATGATCATATTCGCGATGGACCTCAAGCTAGACTTGAGCGTCCGATCCTAAAACCGGAATTGGCTAACGAAGTAGACGGACAGGTTCCGAAGGTGGTTTTCTGTGAAGGTATTGTCCAGTTCCAAGGGAACTGGCTACTTTATTTCGGTCAAGGAGATTCTGAATTGGGGGTAGCCATTTGCCCTGTTGAATAATGAATAAAAAAAAGTATATTACACATTACAATATAATTGCTTTATTAGTTTGAATTTACTTCTATTTATACTCTATAAAATACCTTGTATGTATAATCTGTTATAAATCATGATGAACTCAACTGATTAGTTTCTCTTATTTCCGTTTTCTAGAAGCCTGCAACTTGTTCCTTTCACATATTTCTCTAATCATCAATGATAACACATGGTCAACATTATCCACACTGTTGTCTATTCCTATGAATCCACATTTCCATTCCTTAGCCAATTTCTCTCCATTTTCAATAAGTACTGGTGATGCAAATGGGCTTTTAGAATGGGTGCAAATAATCCATACTGGAGGGAAACATATGGGGTCAGACGGGTCGGTAAATTTATCTACCATCATTGTTTGTGAATCTATTCTGCTTTTAGTAGTTTCTAGTTCTGATGGTTGTTTCTCTGCCCAAATATTCCTGAAGGTAGCCTTCAAAGAGAATATATCATGTTCTTGCCCCTGCTGCCATCTTTTTGAAAATGATCTATATTCCATCCATGCCTCATCTAGAGCTGCTTTGATATTTGGTAACAAGTCAAACGATGTTTCTCCTGGGGTGCTGTCATTATCTATTATTGAAGGAGTTTGACTATCATTATATGATGGAGGACTAGATGTCGGAACAGCACTGTATACATAAAAGTATCCATCTATCTTTCCATTCAACTCACTAGCTCCACTAGCTACCAATAATGGATTTGTTGATACTGATCTTCTGGGCTCATTAGCCAAGTTGTGTAGAACATCTTGGCCAAGGTTTATGTGTAATGATGCCTCTAAAAATGGCACCACTTGGGCTGGATTGAAACTAGGAGTATCGATTAACTCCACAAGAGTTGGAGATATATGTGGGGGGATATAAGACGCCGATTTCAACTCGTCTTTGAAATTATAACAGCTGAAATATTTGTTTTTAGACGCAACCACCACATCAGTTGTGGGGGTATTGGCTCCTTCATTCAAGCTCTTCTGAACTTTTGAAAACGACTGGTATATCACTGGGCTGGGCAAAATATGTTTTTCTTCTGAGAGTTTTCCTAAACAGTTTTCTATATTACATTCATCTAATACCAGTCTTGCAAGGGATGCTTCAGGCGTAAATGTATGTAGTGTTGGTTGGATCTGACGAGTTGGATAATATGTATCTCTATAATTATCAAGCATTAATTTGGAGACAATCGAGGTCTTTCCTGATTTTGCCCCGCCTAGAAATGCGATTCTAATAGGATTATCATCATTATGACACTCTAGTACGGTGCTCGATGAGTGGTACTTTTTCAGAAACATTTAACTGTAGAGCGTTGATGTCTTGGTAATAGTTATTTGGGATGTTGATCTTCTCACTCGAATTTGGGCCTGATAAAAATGGTCCCGATAAAATTTACCCAACGCGGTTATGAGTCAGTTGACTCTAGATTGCCGCAAAATTTTGCTCCAATAAAGATGGCAAAAGTAGCCCAAAATTGCGGGAAAAGTGTCACTTCTAGTACTAATGGAGGATTGTAGAAGTATAGCAATGGTGACAGGTGTCTACAGAACCCAAATTCAAATTGTTTGAGAAGTGTTTGATATTTTGGAGACATTATTGCTTACAGTTTAATGTAGATTGTCATATTGGGAGAAGCGAGATCTTCTCAGATCTGAAACTAATAGAAAATATCAGTGTTATCATTCCAGCAAATCTAACAGCCTCCCAATATTCGATATCGAATAATATGCCCATTATGCTATCTTATCACTTGTGACGTGTCTGTACCATATACCCCGTATCAGAAAAAGTGACTACTATCACGGTACTGCCTGTAGGTACTTTTGTATTATTATGCCCAATAACACAAATGGAAAGTCTAATATGGGTAACAACGGGGATCCTCAACTTCTTGAAGTACAGGATAAGGTAAGGCGAGTTGATATCTTACATGAAGTTAGTCGAAACCAGATAAATAATATCTTCAAAGCATCCTCCAAACTCCAGAACGGCCAACATTTGGCAGAAAACGATCATATCTATAATGAAATAGTTCTTTCAGCAATGGATATTCCCAATATATCGATAAACTCCATCAAAGCTTTATCTATTCAATTAAATAAGCTTCGGTTATTGAACCTCAAAATTCGATTGAATTCATTAGATCGAACTATTAAACACATGAAACAGAAAAATTCGAAGATAATAGAGAATACAAAAGATATACGAGATAAAACTACTGAATTGGAATCTCAACTTGAGAAAAACAGAATCAAAATCGTGAACAATTTTGAAAGTATCCATCAATCTTTTTTAACGCAAATATCAGAGTATAAAAGTAATAAGATCAGACAGATAGAGAAACAATCTCTGAAGTCACAGCAAAGAGTGTTTTTCATCTTGAGCGATACTGTATTTTACAAGACAAAAGACCATAGGTTACTATTTTATGGACAACCTATCATCCCATTGAGTTCCTTCTTCGGTTCGAATATTGTACATATCAATCAATTTCTTGAGAATTTAATAATCCTACAACAGCATTTATCCAAACTATTCAATATTAATTTGCCGTATCTCCGGGAATTATATCTTTTGCTTCCCGGGCCTAAATTCTTCAATTTGATAAAAGAGAAGGAATTGGCGATGACTGGGAAAGCTGATATAGAAGATGGAGAAGTTAGTGATGAGAAAGTTGCAGATACATACCAATCGTTTGAAAGCAAATTGATAGACCCCAGTGGAAATATTGCAAGAATTATAAAGTTGGGTGATACTATTAAGCTTCCATTATCATCTAAAACCATCAATAATCAGAGACGAGCATCCTTGATAAAAGCTGAAACAACTGATATATATATTCACAAGGAGGGTTCGTTATCGCCATCTACACCAGCCCCAAGTATGCCAGTGAATGATCAACAGCAAATACAACAACTGAATCGTAAATTGGTTATTATTCCTCATAAGATTCTAAGTAAGCCATTCAACAAGTTGTCTATCAGAGAATTTCTTAAGTTTCTCTTAACCGTTGTTAAGATTCTTGCGAACTTCATGATTTTTTTCAAACTAGTAGGAGATGATAAAGAACTATCAGATACTGATGATACACATTTGAACTTTGGAAAATTACTAGAGAAAGTTGCCAACTTGGATAACATATTTCAACAGAAATTGGCTAAGTTTGATAACAATTCGGCAAATCCGACAAAAGCACCCACCCTTGAATCTGAGTCTGATAGGGACCTTATAGAAAAATTGAACCTTAAGCAATTAATGGAACAAGTTTACAGACTTTTCATTCACGGAGACGCTAGTAATGCCAAACGTATCCACGATCCTCCTTCATTGTTACAAGATTTGAATGTGAGTGCTTTAATAGCAAATCAAACCAAATTCCATGATGACTGGGATGTGATAAGTAAAATAAGTTAGAGAATGTATATATAGTATTATCCAATAAACTAACTAATATTCCGGATAAATTATGAAAAGTACGGACCACTGTTCCCTTCATCATCCAAAACGTAAATAATCGGTATTCGGCGAACGTCCCATGCTCCATGTGTATATTTCTGACTATGCGCGTACATTTTGGTCCACCCCCTTTCGAGAGCGCTTATCGAAAATTGCCAACTTCCATTGGTGGCAGAAGTTTTCAATCATAGTAGATAGACGAATTCTAGTTAGCTTTAATCAATAAGCATTCAAGGTATTCATCAAGACATATTACAGACTCGTGTTATCAACAAAGAATACATTCATCATGTCTCTTTCAGATAAGGAATTGTATGAATTAAACAAAAAGGCCGTTACCGAAGGTTTCAAGATTAAGCCAAGAATCAATTACAACACTGTGGGTGGTGTCAATGGTCCTTTGGTTATCTTGGATAATGTCAAGTTCCCTCGTTTTAACGAAATTGTTAACTTGACTTTACCTGATGGAACAGTTAGACAAGGTCAAGTTTTAGAAGTCAGAGGTACTAAGGCTATTGTCCAAGTTTTCGAAGGTACATCGGGTATTGATGTTAAAAAGACCAGAGTCGAATTTACAGGTGAAAATTTGAAGATTCCTGTTTCCGAAGATATGTTGGGAAGAATCTTTGATGGTTCTGGTAGACCAATTGATAAGGGACCAAAAATCTTTGCTGAAGATTATTTGGACATTAATGGTTCTCCAATCAATCCTTTCGCTCGTATCTATCCAGAAGAAATGATTTCTACAGGTGTGTCTGCAATTGATACCATGAACTCGATTGCTAGAGGTCAAAAGATTCCTATTTTCTCCGCTTCTGGTTTGCCACATAACGAAATTGCTGCTCAAATTTGTAGACAAGCTGGTTTGGTTAGACCAACAAAGGATGTCCATGATGGTCATGAAGAAAATTTCTCCATTGTTTTTGCTGCTATGGGTGTTAACTTGGAAACTTCCAGATTCTTTAAGCAAGATTTCGAAGAAAATGGTTCTTTAGAAAGAACTTCTTTATTCTTGAACTTGGCAAACGATCCAACCATTGAAAGAATTATTACTCCTCGTTTAGCTTTGACCACTGCTGAATACTTGGCTTATCAAACTGAAAGACACGTGTTGACTATCTTGACAGATATGTCTTCATATGCTGATGCCTTAAGAGAAGTTTCTGCCGCTAGAGAAGAAGTTCCAGGTAGAAGAGGTTACCCAGGTTATATGTACACAGATTTGTCTACCATTTACGAAAGAGCTGGTAGAGTTGAAGGTAGAAATGGTTCTATCACTCAAATTCCAATTTTAACTATGCCTAACGATGATATTACTCATCCAATTCCTGATTTGACCGGTTATATTACTGAAGGTCAAATTTCTATTGATAGACAATTACACAACAGAGGTATTTACCCACCAATCAATGTGTTGCCATCATTGTCTCGTTTGATGAAGTCCGCCATTGGTGAAGGTATGACCAGAAAAGATCATGGTGATGTTTCTAATCAATTGTACGCCAAGTATGCCATTGGTAGAGATGCTGCAGCTATGAAGGCCGTCGTTGGTGAAGAAGCTTTATCTACTGAAGATAAGTTATCTTTGGAATTTTTGGAAAAGTTCGAAAAGAACTTTATCGCTCAAGGTGCATATGAGAACAGAACCATTTTTGAATCTTTAGATCAAGCTTGGTCTTTGTTGAGAATTTATCCAAAGGAATTGTTGAACAGAGTCAGTCCAAAAATTTTGCAAGAATTCTACGAAAGAGAAAGAGAACAAGATGATGATGAAGAAGAAGATGAAGACAAATCCCATGATTTGATTGATGCATAAATTAGCTAAAATAAATTCAAAGCTAAAGGAGCTCGATTGAAAAGCTTTTTTCAATTCATCATTAACCATTTTGTCGTTTTTATCTGAACATTTTTGATTAGCATTGTTGCTTTATTCTAGTATAAAAAATCTGACTTAATTCTTTAGTTGAGTCTTAGCTTTTTATTTCTCAATATTGACTGTTTAGAAAAGACCTTTCATTAATCCATATAAAATTTAATCATATAAATTTACAAAGTAGAGAAGACTCATAACTAATGCTAATCGTTTTAAAACTTTTTATTTATCAAACTTCTATAAATGTAATACTGAGGAGCTTGAAGTGGATAATTATTATTAAATATTAATGCAATTGGGAAGCGCATCAGTTAGTAGCTGCAGCGGCGGCTTCTCTCTTTAAGTTACCAATATAGTTGATTGCAGATCCAGCTTTGAAAAAGTCAACTTGATCCTTGGACATTGTATGCTTACATACAATATCAAAAGTGGATCCATTTTCCTTTGTTACTCTTACTGAGACAGTACCATCATTGTTACCATTTGCAGCAATCATGTCCTTCAAATTCAAAGTAGTCAACAAATCACCACCAGAAATACGGTCATAATCGTTTTCGTTGGCAAATGTCAAAGGTAACATACCTTGTTTCTTCAAGTTAGTTTCATGAATTCTGGCAAATGATTTGACCAAAATCACAGACCCTCCCAAGAATCTTGGGGATAAGGCAGCATGTTCTCTAGCAGAACCTTCACCGTAGTTATGCTCAGCAACCACGATCCATGGTCTTTTGTCTTCCTTCCATTTGATCATCAATTCTGGAATAGAATATTTATCACCGTTCAAATCGTAAGCAGTATTCACTTCACCAGTCTCCTTGTTGACAGCACCAATCAAGGTGTTGTTGGATATGTTTTCCAAATGTCCCTTATACTTCAACCAAGCACCAGCAGCTGAGATATGATCGGTGGTACATTTACCTTCAACCTTAAGTAACACATTGGTAGATAATTCTTCACCTGACCAAGCTTCAAATGGATCCAATAACTGTAATCTGTCTGACTCTGGAGAAACATTAATGTTTACTTGAGATTGTGGTTGTGGTTCAGCCTCAGGGTAGAATTCTTCACGTCCCTTTATAAATCCACTGTTTGGCAATTCTTCACCAGTTGGAGGTTGGAATTTGAAAAGTTCGCCATTATCTAATTTGATAGAATCAGTGACTGGATTATAGTTAACATCACCAGAATAGATCATTGCAGTGACCATATCTGGGGAAGTTAAGAAATTCATGGTATTTCTGTTACCGTCATTTCTGGCTCTAAAATTTCTATTGAAAGAAGTGAAGATAGCATTGGATTCAGTAGAGGTCTTTTCGACATCGGTTCTATCCCATTGTCCAATACATGGACCACAAGCGTTTGCCAACACAATGGCACCATTTCTTTCAAAAGTATCCAATAAGCCATCTCTTTCAATGGTGGCTCTGATTTGTTCGGAGCCTGGAGTAACGAAAAATGGGATCTTTGGTTTGATACCTGCAGCTTCTGCTTGTCTAATGAGAGAAGCAGCACGGGACATATCTTGGTAGGAAGAATTAGTACATGAACCTATAAGACCAGCAGAAACAGTTTGTGGCCATCCTTCCTTAGTGGCGGTTTCACCAAAAAGTGAAATTGGAGTGGATAAATCTGGAGTGAATGGGCCATTAACGTGAGGTTCCAAATCGGAAAGGTTGATTTCAACCACTTTATCATATTCAGCACCTTCATCGGCTCTCAAGAAGTTGAATTGTTCATTGGCGAGATCGGCAGCTTGAGCAATTGGTTCTCTTCCAGTTTGAATCAAATATCTACGGTGTGCATCTCTGTAAGGGAAAGTAGAAGTTGTTGCACCGATTTCAGCACCCATATTACAAATAGTGGCCATACCAGTACAAGATAAAGTGTCAACTCCTTCACCGAAATATTCAACGATAAAGCCAGTACCACCTCTGACAGTCAAAACACCTGCTAATTTAGTGATGACATCCTTTGGAGATGTCCATCCAGATAATTGACCAGTCAATTTGACACCCAAGACTTTTGGAGCCTTTAATTCCCATGGGGTACCTGTTAAGGCATCAACGGCATCAGCACCACCAACACCGATAGCAATGGCTCCTAAACCACCAGCATTAGGAGTGTGAGAATCAGTACCTAACATCATCAAACCTGGTACAGAAAAGTTTTCCAAAACGATTTGATGGATAATACCAGAACCTGGACCCCAGAATTGAATTCCATATTTTTCACCGCAACTTTCTAAGAAATCAAAAACTTCTTTGTTGGTGGTGATTGATTTGGCCAAATCGTCAGAAGCACCTTCTTTACCAACGATCAAGTGATCACAGTGAATAGAGGCAGGAACTGCTGTAGATGACATACCACAAGTCATGAACTGTAATAAGGCCATTTGAGCTGATGCATCTTGCATAGCAACTCTATCAGGGTTTAACTTTAAGTAAACTTCACCTCTGATATTAGCCAAATTGGAAGAAGTCAAACTTTCTTCAGGATTCACTAAATGTGAATATAAGATCTTTTCTGCCAAAGTTAAAGGAGTATTGTTAACGATCTTCTTGACGGTATTCAATCTTTCAATCAATTTGGCATAAGGAGGAGTTCTTGAAACAAATGATTGTGGGACTTGAAAATCATAGGAAGCATTACCCTTTGTGGCGAATGTTCTAATACTCCTAGCTGTATTGATAGTGTTTCTAGCACTCAACATGATTAAAGAATAAGAATTTCAACCTCTGTGTCAAACAATAGTAAAATATCGTAGATGGATACCTGAAAAATTGCAACATTTTCGGCCAATGATTTGTGCCTTAGATCTGATTATGGGTATGACTCACCGCGGCAATTCCTGGGGCATAACTACCACTACACCAAAAAAATATTATCACGTGAGTAAATCAGCTAACTAGCTAGTGTACTCACCCAGTAAATTATAGTAGGAACTAAACGATTATATTGAATAACGTCAGAATTATTGCAAATCCTTCTTGCAATATACCAAATAAGAATGGTGGTTCGATTGCAAGATTTATTTCATGTACTAGTCTTCGAATAAGTTTTCTTATTCCTGTTTTCTACTACTACTAGTTATATTTTTCATTTTTCATTTCATTAATTATCCAACTCTACGTATATCTTTATATCTATATCTCTCCTTTCCAAGCCCTGTTAACCCATCCACAATCTCTTATATTATCGTCCTTTGCATCGACTTTCCAGTTGGAACTAATATCTTCGTAGTTGTTGGAAATTGTGCCTGCTGGTTTGGAAATACATAGGAACTTACCATTTGGTAATACACATCTCAATTGGGATGAAGAATATGGGCAAGGACAATCGTCTGGAGATTCAACGCATAATCCGGTATCTTGGCACAAATACTTCCCACATTTAACATTCAACATACTATTTTCATATTCTTCTGGTGATTGAACCGTTCCTTCAGGTTGATGTTGTTGTTGTTGATGAAAATTATTAGTAAAAAAATCAAACATGTTAGCAGATGCAAGCGTGAGCGATAATATCAAGCCTAGAAGAGTATTCAATAACATATTGTATAAGGTTTAAGTTGATTAGTATTGTGATGTTCTATTGCTTCTGAATTGTTGCACACGTAACTCATTTGCATCAAAGAACCTTTTTTGTCCGGGTAATCCAGACACGATTTTTTGCAATCAATTTAATCATCTAATCTTTGTACATGTTGAGAGAGATGATTAGCTACTATTTTACGTTCCCAATTTGCTAAACTTAAGAAATCTTCCATTAAGCATTTAACGGTAGCATCAGAAGTTCTATAATACTGTTAGTATTTGATGTTCGTAAACTAAGTTATGTTATATCTCACCTGTAGCGTCTTGAGAGACCTATGTATTCTTTCCAATATAACTTGCTCAAAAGAATTAGAATTAAAATACAAAGAAGTATGATGATTGAATCTAAAATTTCATTCAAAGGATCTCTAGAACTTTCTTTGACAATTTTTTCCCAATAGAAATCCTCTTTATCTTGTGAATATAATTTCGTTGTAGTAAGAATTTGGTTAGATGTATCGTTATCAGTACATTTTTCCTCGTACTCGGAGAGATCTATGAACTTGCTTCCATGACATTTTTTGTTCATATTGCTACTTAAATATTGGCCCATAGTAAACAATAAGTATACTTTATTAAAAGTTGCGAAAAATGGGTGAAATTAATTAAACGCTCAAGAATTGAATATTTGACAAGACCAAACAGATATGATTATACTTTTAAATTGACACCTAGCGCAGTTAAGTGATAAAACAATTGAAGTATATTGCTAAAAGAATCTAATATTGTAAAAAGTAAACTTTGTAGAGCTTCATTTCCATAGCTGTTTTTTGAGTAATTTAAGAAAGAAAAAAAAAAAAAAAAAGGGGCATACTGGGAATTGAACCCAGGGCCTCTCGCATGCTTGATCGAACACTCCGAAGAAATGCTTTTCCCAAAGCGAGAATCATACCACTAGACCACACGCCCTTTTATGAATGAAAGGCTTTAGATCTGTTTATAAAAGATACCTCTAAGGTTTAATCCATATTAGTTATTATTGTAACAGACCTACTGAGCTGATAATGGAATCTATTTTCGAAATATTGGAGCAAACATAGTTATTCAAATCATTATTACCCAGGATACTCTTTACACGTCGAATCAATAATATTTTTAAAATTCGTTATGCTATTAAATTACTCTAACACATATATATAGGCCAACGATATAAACTCATCAAACTATTGATTTTCTTTTACATTTTAATTACTTCTAAGAGACTTATAAAGGTCCTCTACTTCCAATTGAACTTCTCTCAACGCTCTCAGTTCAGACCTTACTCCAAAATACCAAATAAGTCCATTAAGCACACCAGTAATCCCAATGACTGTACTTATAAGTATGAGAAATACTGATATCCAAGGATATACTACCAGAGCAAATGTCACCCCAAAAAGAAGACCAATCACTACAAGAATCGATGAAAAGAAGTGAAACTTTCTCCAATTGGCTTGAAATGGTATAGTATGGTTTTGGTAAGCACAGATCTCTGCAATTAATTCACGACAAATTTGAATTCTCTCGTCCACATGTTGATAACGATTAGGAGCAATATATTTATCATTAGAATTGACAACAATCTCAGTGCTATAAGCAAAATGATCTGAATAAGAAAAATTGGCTGGTTCAGGGATATTTTTGGTAAACTTGACTGATGCAGTTATACTCTTGATATTATTTGGATCAATTAAAGCATAATCGAGTCTACATGCTTCCCAAATTTGTCTTTTGGCCCTCCAAGTATTCAATTGTGAATCACAAGTAACACCAGCTTTCTCAATCTGTTCTCTTGGACTCAACTTGGAAATCTCTTCACGTGTCATCACGGTATTTGAATGGCATTCATCCCATGAGTCACTTAACCCGCCTTCAATTGTGAATAATTTATAAGGTAATGAGCCTGGTTTGGAATTTAGATCTCCCACTTGTATGACAGCATAGCCTGCCTTCCTCAACATTTTGACAATCTTCGAAAAATCCCATGCTTGACAAGCTCTATGGCATGAATAGCTGCTATCACCCTTTTGAGAATATGGTGCATGCATATGCGAATTGAGAATAGCAATAGGAATTGAATTAGGGGTATGTGGCTTCAAAATCGTAACTGCTATACCTTTGCCAACATACCAATCTCCCCGGAAGAATGCCAGTGATCTCCCATTGATAGGAAAACGATATAAAAAAGTTTCATCAATTGGAACTTTAGATAAAAGAGCCAAACCTGGACCAGTGAGTATACCCGATTTGAAAATACGACGATAAGGATATTCTTTGGCACAAACTTGGTCTATATAATCCCAATCTGACTGGCACCATACTTCTTGAAGCGCTACTATATCATATTTATCATCGGGGGTTTCAGGTTTTCCCAATCTATCTGCAATTGCTTGAAGTCTTTGTTCACGAAACTTGGACACATATTTCAATCCCCAAGTATTGAACGTTAAGAGACGTAAAGAATCATTAGAATTGTTCAAGGTATTACTATCATTTGACATTTTTTATAGTTGTAATTTTAATATTAGTGAGAGATCAAAGCCAAAAAGTACGTGTTTGCAAGTACAAACACGACCTTGAAAATGAAAACAAACACGCTTGAGATTGATAAAGAAACCAATAGGTATACCTCCAAAATGACAACTAGAACTTCTTTAGATGAGTTTGAAGAATTAAAACTACAGATGAGAGACTTTTCCACTAACGTGGAAAGAAAATTGACGGAGAAACGGGCACATTTAATAAGTGAGAAGCAAGATCATTACATCAAGATAAACGAGTTGCGAAGTCAAGAATTAATGCTCCAATCAGACATTCATAGTCTTCAAACCAAAGAAACAAAAACAAAGGATAATCTTAATCTCTCTTTGGACAGCTTAAGAAGTCAACGTGTAAAAGTTGACGAGTTGATAAAAAAGCAAGATGAATTGATAGAAAATAAAACAGAATTACAGGAACAAATATCAACGTTAAATAAAACGATAGAAAGGTCTACTCAAGGATTGGAGAAATCGCACAAGAGTTTGGAGAATCAAATTAGAAGGGATTATCCTGAATTGTTGAGATTTGAACAATATTTGGGATTAAGAGTGGAGGCGGTCACAATTGATTTGATAAAGTTTATATTCACCAACATCGATGCTAATAATTTTGACCGAGAATTTTGGATAGAGTTAAGCGTTAGCTCAGACTCGTATAAAGTTGGGCAATCAGATCCTTTATTCACTTCAGATATTGTACAATTATTGGAGCATGAATTCAATACCCATAAAGAGTTGGTACGATTTTTGAAGACTTCTCGGAACTTATTTAGAGATTTGGTTTGAAGGAAGGAGATGGTTAACAAACTGATAATTTATAAATGACTACAGAATTTTAAAGCCGTTCTATTCAATTAGAGTTAGTATTGTTGTCTTTGGTTTATCATCAATATTCTTTTGAACATATAATATATACCACAAAATCATTGCGAAAGATAATTACCAACAATTAATCCCCAATGAAACATATCATACCTCTTAGTCTGCGCTGTAGGCATGTTTATGTTGTAGGTTTTAAACTAAAACTGCAAAAACCGTCTATACAGATAAAACCTAACTTCAAGGAAATGGTTGCGTGGTCTAGTTGGTTATGGCATCTGCTTAACACGCAGAACGTCCCCAGTTCGATCCTGGGCGGAATCAATTCTTTTATATCACCTTATTTTTTAATGCTTTTCTAAATTTTATGGAGAATTTCTGAAAAAAATATCGACAACTGCAGGATTCGAACCTGCGCGGGCAAAGCCCAAAAGATTTCTAATCTTTCTCCTTAACCACTCGGACAAGTTGCCTAACTTGTTGAAGTTCGATAAGATATAATACTTTATACACAGCTGCACGAGAAGAATTTGAATAGTGTACTTCAGAATGTCACCCGAAGGTTGAAGGCAACTATATAAATGTTAGCATCTGAAGGGATTTCTCAGAAGATTAAGTGCTAAGCAGATATAGTATTAAACGCAACAATTAATGATCCTAAGATCAGTCAACCAAATAATGCGTAATCCGTTTAGTTAGAGTGAAGGCAGAGTGTAATTTTTTATGGTCAAAATCAAGTCATATTAAAAGACCCAAATATAAGCTACACACTATCTTCTACAAGAGAAAATGGCAACTATAATACGATTTCAAATGTATATTATGACTACTTACAAGAGGATTGTAAGAACACACCTGTATGCAATTTGAACTTCATATTAATTGTTCTCGTAGTATTCATATTCTTTAAAAAACCAAAGTTACTTATCAGACAACGATTTAAGCCTAAGAGGGACGAAGAACCCCTCAATAAAGTTCATGACAAACCATTGAGCTCTTCTAGTATAGCTTACTCTATGCTTTTTAAGAAGCGGACCAGTCACGAACAATATTTCAATAAGATGGACAGAATACATTGTAACGAAAAATATTTTCGAGTACTTTTCCAGCAATTCGTATGCGGTAGAAATAAACAGGGGTGTCATTGATAAGAACTTACGGACAAGTGCATCGTTCGAAGCAAAGTTTCTCAAGATCGAAGGATCATAGGAGTTAAGGGCAAGTACAATGAAAACCACGTACATTATTGATCCAAGAATACCAGGATATAGAACCTGGGTAATTTCATTGGGTGAATAACCTTGTTTAGCAGCTGAGTACTTAGCCATTGAGACAAGTTTCGGCTTCAAATCAGCCCATTCCCTAATAGTGACCTTTTTATCTTCATGACAATCATTGAACTTCAAGGTCAACTTCTTTATTTCGCTATGAAAGGTCGCATACTCGATTGTGAAGGACTCGAGATCGAGGTCGATGATCCTCGAAAATTTAGGATAAATTGTCTTAGGATCGACCTTACCATAAACAACAGCGTAATCGTACAAGGCCAAACTATGCTGTCTGTTCATGTGTCTTGCGATTGAATCGGCTGGGCTTAACGTTTTGGATGATCCTGACATCTTTGTTACAATAAATGGTAGCATGAATCTTATTTACGCGGGTTGCGAAATTATATATATATATATATATAAATTCCTCTGAATGCGGAGTACATTTTTCACAGTCAACATGAAAAGCTTGTTTTTAAGAATAATCCCTCTAATGCTTTTATTTCAAATTTAGATGTCAAAGTTTAACTAGACCTATCATCCTAAGAAGCATGGTGGATGATTTGGAGGCGGTTTTCTTCAAATTTGGTTCCATTTTGGTTCCATTACTTTTTCATAAGGTGATGTTTTTCGTTAGAGTTGCCCTACTTTCCATGGGTTGTGTGTAGAGATCGTAATGTTTAGATGCAAACGTAAACTCCAGTTCTTGCTTCTCAGCCGACTAATAATAGAGGAGGCTGTGGAATAACTGGTACGACAAGCACAGCATCTAACTCAGTCATTACTATTGCAATTCACAATAGATTTCATGTTCTTGTACGCGACACATCAATTGCATGTGAGAATTTCAGTAGCATCACGTCTTACTTCCAGACTGGGACAATGGTTCTTATATTATGATTGTAAGGCGAATTTATGCATAGACCTCTCCAAAATGCAAAGAGTCTCCAAGAACCAGAATCGTTAGGTTCAATCTACGGATATAATTAAAATCAGCCTACATCACAATTAAATCACACGTCAACACTAAAGAGCCTTACAAGCAATCCAATTGAACTGGACTTATCAGTAGCGATCAATCATATCTATACTTGAAGGATTATATCGAAGTATTTTAGAAATATAAGATACAATACGTAGTCGAATTTTATGTTAAATCAGTTAATACTTAGTATGTGGGGACTAAACAGTGGCAATTTATTTTTTTTGCATTTTACTAAAATCATATTCTACTTTCTTCTTTTACTATTTGATTCAGTATCTGTTGAGGTCCGTTTCTTCAGTTTATCCTCTTCATCATCATCGCTTAAATCCAATTCTTCTCCTTCTGAACTATCTTCTTCATCGCTCAAATCACTCTGATCGTTTTCATTTGGCAATGCTAAAACATAATATTTTAATGCATTCAAATATATATCATCAACTAGTAATCGAGTTAGTTCTTCTCCATTTCTGAACTCCTTACCTGGCTTTTCTCCAGTCCAAGTAAACCAAGAAAAGAATGATTTCATTCCCAATCTATAATTTTTTTTATGTTCCTTAGTTAATTGTTTGCCCTTATTTTGGTCTTTGATATATCTAGGGTTGATCTCTTGTAATTCCTTTGGCCATATAACTTCAATTGGGGTTGAGGTAATTTTTTCTTCTCCATTTTCTAACACGGTTTGGAAATGCTTTGTAATTTCTTGTTGTGGAACTAAAGAATCTTTGGCAAATTCAATTGTGATTGAGAAATCTTTGAAATGTTCTTCATCTACCTTTTCACCTTGCTTAGCAACTTTATAGTGTACATGGATATCTTCAATGGATTCCAAGTATTTAAGATCTTCAACTCCCATATAATCTGAAAAATCATCATTTTCAGCAAGTACAATGTACCAAAACTTAGGGATGTTTCTGAGAATGCTTCTTCTAGATTCATATATGTTTTGGGTTCTTTGAATTCTGAATATTTCTGCATCCCTTTCTGCAATGGTCATTTCTTTTTCAAGTTGGGCCAAGGCATCAAGATTGGCTTGTAATTCTCCAGACATCTTTTTTATGATTTGGTATGGTGGTTTTAAGAATACTGGTTATGCTACCTCTCTTGTTTTTCATTCTCATCTTTTTGCTAACTGGGTATTTTGTGGATAGGCATAATCAAATGCGAAATTATAAGTAGCAAATTTGAAACAAGTTATTTGACAGGTTTTATATATCGTTGAAGATATATAAATAATTTCCAAATTGTATGAAATGCTTAAGGAAAACTCCATAATTTCAAATGTCTTGCTAACACTTGCACAGTATAAAGGAAGTTTGTCTGCATTTAAAACAGCAGTTGCCGAAGGTGATTACTCTCCAAAATGCCCCAACTTTACAAGAACATTGATATGGAAATGTTGTATGATAACAGATAGTCTCAAGATTCAAACTTGGGAGTCCAGTCTTGGTCAATCAAGAGTGGTTTATCACGAATTAACCAAAAGAAAAGATATGGTATTGCCTTGGTGGAAGTTAGACAATGAATCACTTTTTTATCAAACGAAAGAAACATCGTTATCTCGAAGGTCTACTGTTAAGAATAAAGGAGAGAATGGGTCTGTGAGTAGATCTAGATCTAAAAAGGTAAACCTAACAAGAATTGAACAACAAGATGATCCCTTAACGAAACCAGCAAGCTCGAATCCCCCAGAACATTCAAATATTGATGAAGATTTGGAACTATTGGAAACTATCATCTTGGATATAGATAGACTTTTTCCTGGAGAAGATTTCTTCCAACCATCCAACCCCCATTCAATCAAGACAAAGAGACAAATCATCGAAGTGCTTTATGTCTGGGCTAAATGCAACCCTCATGTAGGATACAAGCAGGGAATACATGAAATTCTTGGAATAATCTATTTGAATTTGTACAACGAAGCAACCGTTATTCCAAATACAAACACATTCTCAACTGATGACTTGAAGATTTTGACCCTTTTCGATATGCGTTATTTGACACATGACCTTTTCAGCATATTCAATAAATTGATGATTCAAAGTGGTGTTGTACCCAATTTTTACGAAAATGAAATAGTATTATTGAAATCAATAGAGAAATTCAATGCCAATTTGATGAAAGTAGACCAACTTATTCATTACACATTGACCACAAAACTTAAAATAGAATCTCAATTATGGATTATACGATACCTTCGATTAATGCTCTTAAGGGAGTTGGGTAATGATTTGGGAACGATCATGTCCCTATGGGATAGGTTGATCGCATCACAATTGTCTAATCATATCGGTAATTCTATCACAGCGATTCCAGACTTGGTCATGTATATGATTATTCAAATGTTGATTCAATTGAAAACAGAATTAATAACTTGCGATTTTGGCGAATGCTTGTCATTATTGTTGCATTATCCTATTTCTAACAAGCTAGCTAAAGGAAATTTCATTGGACAATTATACAAGGATGCTGTCAAACTTTATGAAAGAAGAGATAATGATCTCAAGTTATATGAGTATGGGAATAAACTCAACCATGTGTATAATCCTAACCTCAAGATCACGATGAGCTACACAGGAAGTGCCAAAAGCAGCGCAGAGCTGTCAAGAGGTGTGTCCCCAGTTCCACAGATAGATCCGAAAACAGAAAAGATGAAATTCGAAAAGTATAGGATGGAGATGAGATTAAAGAAGAAAGCACAACTGATGATAAATCAGCAATAAACAAAAAAAAACCGAAAAATGCATATAAAAGTAAAGTTAAGATAGAAGAATGACTAGACAGAAGCCCAAAGTATTTTCAATTGGACCGAAAAGTTGTAAAGCTATTATCGTATGTACGCCCTACTTTTGTCTATGGTGATACAAGTTCAGAAACTATCTCTCCTCATTGTAAGGGTTTCTCGTTGTTTGCATTTCGAGTCGGGCGAGTGCCAAAAAAAACTTTTTTATATATATACAAATATCTTCTTCAGATTGACAGAAACAACCAGCAAAGATGGGCAAAAGAAAGTCGTCAGCCAAGCCACAAAAGAAGATTAAGCAAACCTTAGACACTACGTTTACATGTCTCTTTTGTAATCACGAGAAATCGGTCATTTGTACCGTCGACAAAAAGAACTTGTTAGGTGAGCTTCATTGTAAGATTTGTGGACAAAGTTTCCAAACCGCTATACATTCATTATCCCAACCTATTGACATTTATTCCGATTGGATTGATGCTTGTGAAGATTTGGCCGAAGAAGCTGATAAAAATGGAGATGGTGGTGATCTCGAAGAATACAGTGATGACGAATTCGATCATCCTAAAAAGGCTCAACAAACAGTAGATTCTGAAGATGACTATTAAGTAATACAAATCACTTAGGGATAAACTACTGGTTAGGGAGTCATCAAATTTGTACATTAAAGAAATCATTATCATAATCATTTTCAGTGTAATTAGTATGTATATAAGAAATAAATACACTAGTCAAGAATTAGGAGAATTAGATGTGAGGACTAAGTCGTAGTATCTAAAGCTACTACCTTCTAGTAGTCCCGAGTAGAACAATTACAACGGATTATTCTGCTATGAGTTCATTATTCCAAACTTCAAATCTTTAATCTGACTTCCTTGCAGCAAAATTATCCAAAACAGTATCATATGCATTGCTAATTGCTCCTTCAACATTGGCTAAGGTACTATCCGTTTCCTCAGGCTTGACATTCGGAGTAGTGTCTGGCTGATGCTTTTGGGTCATTTGTCTAAGCTTTTCTGTGATGTCTTCAATATTAAGGCCATCTCGTTGCAATTCCATTGTATAACCATTCTCTTCACAACGACTTGAATTGAAAACATTTTCCAATGTAATGCCCTTTTCTTTCAATTCATCCAAATAATGGATAATCTTATCAAGGTCATGAAAATCAATATTTTTGATTTTCTTTCGAATATCATCTCCAGATAATCCAAGAAATGAATCAAGGAAAGCAGATTGCTCATCACCTAGTGATTTATGAAGCTTCGACAATTTCAACATGGACCCTTCTTGTCGATTCAAACTTTGCAAATTGGTTCTTGAACTGGACCTAGATGAATTTAACGGTGATTCGCTCGAAGGAATGTCACTAGATTTTGGTACATCCAACATGCCGTCATCTTGTTGAGTATAGGTGTTCGATTGCTTTTTCTTTTCATCTTCAGCAGAGACAACCAAAACCCTTGGATGGTTTCCATCATCTGTCAGAAATACCAAGGAACTGTCAATTAATTTAAGTCCCTTTTCAATTGAAGAATCAATAAAAATAAACCTGAAAAGGGTTTCTTTACCTTCTAAATTCAAGCCCTTCTTTAACTGTAGTTTTAAAAGTTCGCCTATGGCTTCCTTCAATTCTAGGCGAATCCTCCTGGCCTTGTCAACGAACTTCACTACTTCTGGAGAGTTCATGTCTAATTCATGATTGGATTTCATTTCCAAGATAGTATTCAATTGTTCTGCAAGCGATTCAGAATCAAAAGCTCCTGTACTCTGCTCAGTAGTAGTTTTTTTCTCGTTGTACAATATTCTTTCCATGTTTCTCATTGTGTATAATCCTATCTTCTCTTTGAAGAAAGTAGGGAATTCTTCACAATCACAATCTAATGTAATAAGTGTTTTGGAATTTTTCAATGCTTGTATCAATGCTGACAATCCGGAAATTCCTAATTTATTACCAGCTACAGAAAAGTATCCCATTCTTTTACAAAATGGTAGCACCTCCGCTATTGCAATAATAGTTCCTTCACTGAAATTATTATTTTCAAGATGAAACCGGATTAACTTGGGGAAGAGTGGAATTTTGGAGGTGAAGTAGGCCGTTACGCTCGATTCAGATAAAACTTGAGTAGAACTTCCTTGAGTAGACTCCTGATCTTTTTTATTCTCATTCTTAGAAGGAGAAAGTAATGACGACGATGTGGTGGTCGGCAGGGAGCCTGAAGACGCAGAAGATGAATCAAGGTCGCTGGATGAGGTACTGGTTGTCAATTTTGATAGTTCGTTAGAATGGTTGTAAGTACCAAAGAGTCTTTGATTATTGGAAAAATCAAGATATCTCAAATTAGGAAGTTTCATCAATACCTTTTCAAAAACTTCCTTGAAAAAAGTAGTGAATAACATGTTTGTAGAATTGAAACTGAGAAATGTTAATGAACTTTTTGCTAATGTCTTCTCAAATCCAGGTGTCTTACTATAATCTAAGAGGATCTTGAACATACTACTGGACAGGAAATCATTGTATCCTAAATCAATTCCTGCCAGAAAGTCTCTGAAAAGCCAATTATCAACAATGATTTTGAAATGTTTAGCATCCAAATTATTATAGGCCAAACCTAATCTAAAAGTTTTTTTCAGCACTGCCAATTTCATTAATTTTTCAAAAACATCAATATCATTAATACAACATCCAGTTAAAATCAATTCTTCCATGCCTCCTCTGGCTATCATTGTAGCCACAAAAAGGGACCAATCCATATCTGAACGGTTTTCTTTGTTGCAAGTCATTCTTTCTATTTCTGGATCTGGTGCTCCACCTGTTTTAGACTTCTTTCTCTTTTTCAATACGTTCACAGATAGTGAAGGACATTGAGTAATATCGAGACGCTTGATGACAGTATTTCTGGATAAGAACCAGCATAATAGGGACCATCCTTTGAAGTCTATTGGAGTATTTCTTAAACTCACTTTTTCAAGTTGAGTCTTTGCACTCATTGCAGCAAGGATTATCTTGAATTGCTCAAATGATAGACTTACTCCATCTAGCGATACACATACGATAGGTGCAATACGTATGAAGTCTGCGAAGGTATGAATCTCAACAAATGTAGGAGTGGGGTTTCTTAGTTGTAATAAAGGCAAAGGAGCCATGGAACCTTTTGGAATCTGCTTGAGGATCGCAGGAATAGGTAAAATTTCTCTGAGATGACAACATCTTGTATACATCAAGTCAAGGGCCATTTTTTGCGAAGGGGCATTGTATGAGTGATTGTGGCGAGATATCATTGGTTTATCTATTCCTAGCAGCTTTGCATGCTTATCAACTGCAGTTTCTTCGTCTCCAACTACTGAAGTAGTTTCAGGAGGAGGCGATGGTGCATTACGTACGGTGGGTTCTTCCTTTTCATTCTCATTAGATTGGGGGTCATCATTAATGTCGTCTTTAGAATTTTCAGGTGGACTTGTAGAGAATGATCCTCCTACAACGATTCCTCCTCCTTGTCCCAATTGGGATCTCTCCATGGCAAGTCTATCTTCCTCCGACAAGGGATTTATTTTCACACCTCCTTCTGGGAGTAATTCAACATTACCCTTTCTTGGGTTCCTAGATGGAATCTGTTGGGGTGGATCTATTAAGAAAGTTGTCAGATGGAAACAAACCCTTTTCAATGGTTTGAATTCTTTAAAACTAGGATGCGCGTCAACGAGACCAGTTGGCGGGGAAGGACTAGGGGTTCCCACTTCGGAGCTGGGTCTTTCTGTGGGAGAAGGTAAATGTGTAGTTGAGTTCACTGTGGTTGCCCTTCTTCTCAAGAAAGATGAAATCCTTCCTGAGGTTGAATCTTTATCTTGATGATTTGCAACCGGACTTTGGGGAGTATTGTAGGTCACATTTTCACAACGATTAACCAATGCACTTGGTAAAGAAGGGGTCTCCAGGTCTGGTACTTTGTTGTCTACTGTTGTCAGAGAATTGGAAACCGAAGCCCGGCGAATAGGTTTCTGTTGGAAGATTTTGATATACTCATTCAATCTTGGGTCTGAAGTGTTTTTTGAATAATTAGGAGTAGACATTGTACGAGTGAGATGAGCTGTTGATAAATCATCAGGTATTGGAGAGTTTTCCTTAATTAATAATTCCAGGGTTGTTGGGTTTTTTTTCATAGAAATATCGTAGTTCTGCTTAAAGATAGGTGCTTGTGTAGGAGAGCTGGGGACCAGGGGTTCTGGGGTGTTTTGGGAGCTATATTTTGATGACGATAGTTTGCCCTTAAGTTTTGAAAAGAAACCTGATGAATGGTTAGAGCTTCCATTACTACCCACACTATTGAAACTACCCATACTGGAGATGCTACTCTTACGCCTTCTTGTGGCTGGGGTTTGGTCTTGGGCCAGATAAGGCACAGATGGAGACGCTATGTTTTCCTTTATGGGGGCTGCAACAGATGGTTTTGTTTTGGAAGCATTATTGATATTAGTATTGGAGATTGAGGTGTGTAAATGGGGAGAAACCGGGTGTTTTTGGGAAGAGTTCTGGGGAACACTTTCTGTGGAAGTTTTGGAGGTAGACGTTTCAGTGGCCGCAGGAGATGAGGATTGATTTGGGGGTAAGGAGACTCCTGGTTCTCTTAATAGCCAATCAACATCGGTGTTCTTCACGCCATAGACTTCAGGTTGTTGGCGCTCTATAATTTCTCTAATAGCACCGAAGTCGAGGCCTTCCGTATTCTCAGAAGACATTGAATAGTTGTAATATATATTGACAGAAACAAGGCAAAATGTAGGACAAATATAGGAAAGAAGAAACTGACTAATGGATACAGAATGCAAATTCACACCAGCTAAGTTAAATCACCGGCCTTACTCACAAACAAACAAGGGAATTTACGGGGTTCTGCGTGAGAGAGACGCACATCAGCAAGTCACACTACTGTCACTTAGAGGGAGTTTTGTGCGCTTTTTCCTGACTTGTTCCCCACCTTGACGACAAAATCTGGTGAGGAAATGATAGGAGTGGAGTGAGAGATGAGTGGGTGCAGGGTGGGCAAGAATTCCCAAGGATACTACCATCTGGTAGACAACCAATATGTTAGTATAAGCGTACCCGGATAATTCCTACCATAATGCATAATGGCCATTGCGCTATTTTTATTGGTGGTGCTATGACCATGACTATGACCATGGCTATGACCATGGCTACGATTTTTATTACCGCTCTTTACTAATTGGCTTATTGGTTCTAATGCCTGAGTGAATGATGCACAAAAAAAAGTCCGTCGATGTGTCAGAAACGGGATGTAGCAACAAAAACCCGAAAACCGGAGGTAGTAAGTTAATATCGGTCTTCTACGCTATGTGTTTGTTGCAAACCATTTAAGTCCATGATTCGACGTTCTTGTTTTTATTGTCTATCAATTCCCTGTAGTAATGTAATATATACCGTCAAAATAATCTCCTCATTTTTCCCATATACTACTTAATATGGCCTAATGTAATTCATCAATTTTTTCGCATCTTACGAGAAAATTTGTCTAAAGTTTCACTCAAAATGCAGCATCCAGTTTCATCTGATTCATGATACGTAGATTCACCACATCTGCGTTGCAACACGCCAAAAAGCCTACCAATGTAATCAAGCATTACTTTGGCCGACCTAGTAACAACCTTTCGCTGGGATTAGTGGGATTGGCCAATGTTGGAAAGAGTACGTTCTTCCAGGCAATTACCAGATCCACCCTTGGGAATCCTGCTAATTATCCTTTTGCTACCATTGAACCAGAATTGTCGATCATTGTGGCAGAGCTGGAAAAACTAGATCATTATACCAAACTTTTCAACTCTGAAAAGCAAATCCCTTCGAATCTAAGTGTCTATGATATCGCAGGTTTAACTAGAAACGCCAGTAGTGGAGAAGGTCTTGGTAATAAGTTTTTGGCAGATATTAGACAAGTAGATGGAATTTTCCAAGTGGTAAGAGGGTTCAAAGATGATGAAATCATTCACATAGAAGACAACAAAGTAGATCCTATTAGAGATTTGATTATTGTCAATGATGAATTGATTCTCAAGGATTTGGAGTATATAGAAACAGGGTTTGAAAAGATTCATAAAAGTGCAAAAAAACCAAATGTAAATAAGGCACAAATGGAGTTTGAAATAGCCACTTTAGAGAAAGTTCAAGATTTACTCTACGAGGGGAGGAAGGTTGCCAGTATGGATACATGGAGTGAAGACGAGATTGAGTTACTAAATGGATATAATTTGCTAACATCCAAACCGACTGTATATTTATTGAATGTTAATGAGGCCGACTATGGTTCTCAAACAAATGAATTCTTAGAACCAGTCCAACAATGGATCCAAGAGAATTGTCCCCATGATAAGTTGGTGATGTTTTCCGCGCAGTATGAGACCAAAATGAACGAGTACAGAGGACAAGACGACATACTTATGCAGTACCAGAAGGAAATTAACTGTACCAGAGAGAGTGTTATCGGAACAGCCGTACTGCAGATGAGAGAGGCGCTTCATCTTATATCGTTCTATACCTGTGGTCCAAAAGAAGCTAGACAATGGAGTGTAAGACAAGGTAGTACTGCACCCGAGGGGGCTGGAGTTATCCATACCGACTTACAAAAGACGTTCGTATCAGCTACAGTATACAAGTGGGATGATTTGAACCAGCAGACTGAATTCAACGAGGCACAGTTGAAAAGCGGGGGTAAACAATATAGACACGGGAAGAAATACGAATTGGAAGATGGCGATATTATGATCGTAAAATCCACGGGGGGGAAGGCTAGGTAGGTACATAGTGTTCGGGTTAAGTTTAAGCGTTGAAGTGAATCCGACGAACTAATAAATATTATAAGAAATGAGGGGATTCTTGTACATATGATATCTCACCTTGAAGTTTTACGGACGTTACGGCTACCACGGATCGTGAGCGATATGTAACTTTATTAACTCTTGACATCTTGATCACAACTTTCCATTTAGGTTCATTATTATAAAACGGAATTTCTCGCCTATTAGTCAAGGGGAAGTGTCCTCAAAAGCTAAGAACCACACCGACTATAGGCTCAGATAATAACCCACTAGTAGGGAATATTTAAGCTTTGCACGATCTCTACGAATCTATTTAGACACATATACATAACCGTTGCTACCAAATTCGGTAACCAACTGCGCTTTTCTAGCCGCAGTTTTGTTACAATACTGCCAGTATAGTGATAAGGGTAGTTCCCGACAGTGGCAAAGATGCTGGATGTTCAGTAGTTAATTCTGTATGACAAGTAGTGTAAGGAAAATACGTTCGCATCCCCAACCTGTTACTGACAACTAGTCCCCTACTAAATCTCCTACATAAGTAACCATTTATTGGAACACAAACACAGTTTACCGGTTAGAGAAGTAACAACATCTGTGTCAAGCAGGTAAAAAAAAAAAAGAGCCTCCTCTACTACATTCTCGTGCTCCCCAAATCAGAGTTCACCACTTCCTTTCAAGCATCTACCCCCAGTGTCCAGAGGTTCCTCCTTATTTATTGAATCATCTGGCCCTATTCCCGTCTACTTCCGTTCTCAAAAATTTCTAGCCTCCAACTCATCATGGATTTACTTCGTCGCGACAGCCAACGAAGCTTATCACTCGCTGGACAAAAAATTCTTATCTTGATCTGCTTTAGTTTTGTTTATGTATTTAAAACCACCCTACTTCCCATCCTCATGCTAAAAACGTTAAATACAAAAAGTAGAATGATTCTGTCGGTTTTTAATTATTTATTTTCAAGAAGTCCCCCCCAATCTTATCGAACTTATTCAACAAATAATCCAATACTTCCAACGGCAAAGCAAGAACAATTCCATCCACGCTTAAATTCAATCTTCCAACAATTAGATGCAGTGGCCCCAAGATTTGTATTGAACAAGGGTGATATTTCTATCTTAAACTCCCCAGATGTGTTTTATAGTACCCTTAAAGAAAAGATAGCTTCTGCAAAACTGAGAATATTCCTCAGCTCCCTTTATGTCGGCAAATCCCAAACTGAATTGATTGATTGTCTTGAACTGGCTCTACTGAAGAATGATAAACTAACCGTGTCAATCTTAACAGATGCTTTGAGAGGAACAAGAGAAGCCCCCGATAACATTTGTTCAGCTTCGTTGATGGTTCCTTTAGTCGAAAAATTTGGTAAACATAGAGTCGACATTAGAATGTATCACACCCCCCGCTTATCCGGTTTAACCCGTTCTTTGACTCCAAAAAGATTCAATGAAACTTACGGCTTACAGCATATGAAACTTTATGGGTTTGATGACGAAATCATCTTGAGTGGTGCTAACTTATCCCATGATTACTTCACAGACAGACAGGACCGTTATTACGTCTTCAGAAACAAACATCTCACCGATTATTACTGGCTGATCCAAGAAGCAGTCTCATCTATCTCATATCAAGTCCTCCACTCCACTAAATTAAAGCAAGGCTTCAGATTGACTTGGCCAACTTCTAACAAATCTTGTGAGCCTCATATGAATTTAGACCGTTTCATTAGTGATTGCTCTTTCTTATTGGATCCTATATTGAAGCAACACAACTTATCTTCATTCGAGGAATATCAAGATACAGACGAATTTGATACTATTGTATACCCAGTTTCCCAATTCAGTCCTTTATTTCCAAAACAAAACGACAATTCCACCGAGAAACCAGCCATTTTGAGACTTTTGTCTTATTTAGATTCTTCATCCATCAAGTGGTGGTTCACTGCTGGCTATTTCAACATGTTACCCCAGATTCAAGATAGACTTATCAATGGTAAAGCTGAAGGTTCTGTAATTACTGCTTCTCCTAAAGCCAATTCTTTCTATAAGTCAGCAGGCGTGTCATATTACGTACCAGAAGCCTATCTTTTATTTGCTAAAAGGTTTATCGAAGAAGTTAACCGTATTGGGAAGTCTGCATTAATCAGTGTCTACGAATGGCAAAATGGTGTAGTTAATACAGTTGGAGGATGGTCATATCATGCCAAAGGTCTATGGATCACAGTCCCTGAAGAGGATTCTCCAAGTATCACTGTGATCGGATCATCCAACTATACTAAACGGGCTTATTCATTAGATTTGGAAAGTAATGCTATTGTGATCACCAAGGATCCAGAATTAAAGAAGGAAATGAAGGCTGAAATTGACCATTTAATGAAACATGTAACCAAGCTTGAATTAAGTGATTTCCAACCAAAAGCAAAATGTGAAAAGGTTGGACCCGGTGGAACTCCTCATGTTGATATCTCAGAAAATGCTTTACAAGCCGTGGACACAGTGGTTACGATGGATGATGATTCTGAACATGTTGCTCCTACAGGAGAGAAGAAAACAGTATATGAAGTGGATGAAGATAGAAAGATCAGTTACGGAGTACAGTTGGCAGTGAAGTTGTTGGGTGGTAAATTATGAAGAATAATCAACAACGTGGCTTGAGACTTAGATAAACAATGGAAGCAAATTCCTATTCTTTATCAACATTTGGGTGATTAATATTACGATCACACATACATAATTGGACAATACGTGAATCCAAGGAGGATAATTGATTATTGGTATATTGTGCCAATTATATTAATAAGGTAACAACAATTAGCTTACAAGACACCACGTACACCTTACGAATTCAACTTGCCACCAATGAGGATGAAATCTCTTACGATTAACTTCAATGAATAGACATAGCAGAAGTTGGGGAATGGGTCTAATGGACCTTGCGACGTTAGACACCAACCATATATATAATCGACCAAGTCCTACGACTTGAATATCTAGAATGGTTTCATCAAGGAGGAAGATACCCATAGAAACAGAGCAAGGATACATAGCATTATGGACAGCCAAATTTTGCCGATACCCTGGTCAGGATCTTATAATCATAGATGAATAATTGGGCCACAAATTCAATGTTCAAATTTAGATATAGATGACTCGAATGTCTGGATATGATATATAGGAAACTGCTTAGAATACTGAGATGTGAATTCAAAGTACGATAGATGAATGTATGTAGAAATAAAAGATATCAAAATGATACCAAGGACCATACTCCAAAGTCGTGCGATAATTCACGTCTAGACTTTTGAATTGTCAATAAGAGATACCGAAAGAGAGGTGTAAAAACTTTGTATAGTAGAGACCAGTATGAAGAAAAGTTATGCGAGGTTCATCCCATGGGTGGTGGAGATAGTAATTGTGGAAGGGTATCATTTCAATGGTCCTTCTCAAGAACGGGACTTCGCAGCCAAAGATTGTAAATAGTACGATATTCGCGTAGTAAATAGTACTCTACGGTAGTGAGAACTCGGCAATTTATAGAGCGAAAACGGTAGCGGTTAGGGTCCCGCACGACCCACCATGACGAACACAACAAAGGTCACAAGCGAGTGAACCAACATGTAGGGACGATAAGCGCTGGTAGTACCAAACATGGAACAAACTTCGGGAAATTGGGATATGGTTGTGACATCATTGCAGGACATCTGCAATGCCAACGAGTCTCTTACTTTTGATAATATTTACGGCACGTATACCTCCGAGGTGAGTATACTGGAGATGCTGGAAGATGAATTGAACAAGCTTAAAGAAGAAATCGTGGATCACAAGTCGAACATTGGGACGGCCAGACGACTTGTGGATACCTCACAGCAGAATCTCCAGGTTCTTATTGAAGAATTGCAGAAAAAATCGGAGTCAGAGACTGCTGGCTCTAATGGTGGAGGAGCAGTGTCATCCAAGAGTGGCTCTCCCAACAAGGGTATGAATAAGAAACCATTTTCTGCTAAAGGGGCCCCTGGTGGTACCAGTGGGGCAGGATCACTGGTAAACAAGAAATTCGGAGGCCGCAAGGTCGGCAGACTGTATTATACGTCTAAGTACAATCCTCTGGAACCGATTCAGATTGGATCTGAGGTTGCGTACAAGCTAAAAAACAGGCATTTTGAGGAATGGATCCAATGTGAGGTGATGAAGGTGATAGGAGATGGAATCAAATTCGAGATTCGAGATCCAGAGCCAGATGAAAACAACAATCCTGGCCAAACTTTCAAAGCTAATTACAAGGAAATACTTCTCATTCCCCCAATCCCAGAAGTACCAGACCTCGTGAATTATTCCTATGGCACAAAGGTGTTGGCGCGGTATCCCGAAACTACCACCTTTTATCCGGCCATAGTGGTAGGCAATCGCAAGGACAAAAACGTGCGGTTGAAATTTGACGGGGAAGAGGAGGTCAATAAGGAAACAGAAGTGGAAAGACGGTTGGTACTTCCATTTCCAGAAAAGTAGAAATACGAATAAACGATTTAATGATATCAGTGAAAATGACATTTAGCATGTAAAAAGAGAGATAATCGTGTAGACAAAGAATTAGATGGACTTCCAAGCTACTTATCTATGTGTATTCGCCTCTCTGGTAATCGGTCAGTTGACAGTAAATGGTTGCAATCCACCGCGTCGCCCCGCACCGCACCGCAAGTCTCAGGTTCGTATAACGGACGTCGTGTGGCGGTCAACCTTCGAAACCCTCAACAAGATATCATCAAATTTTCAACATCTGATCAGTTCAGTGTGGTATACACAAATTAAATATAGTGGTGGGAAAGATATCAAGATGGAAGAAATGGACATAGATGACTACTCAAGAGTATGTTGAAAATTTTTATTTGCTTAGGTAACAATGGTTGGGGTGGGAATTCGGTTCTGTTTGAGCATATTAGATGTTACATGCAGTCAGCTATTTGTTATTATATTCTAGAGATCAATTGCTAATACATTCAGGATCGTTCGCGTTCTCCAGTTAGAGACAGATCACGGTCGCCGGCCGAAAGAGCCACGACGTCGCTGGAATCAAAAGACACATATTCTACAAGAAGAGATTATGGTGGATACTCTCGTGGTGGGGGAAGGAGAGATTATGATAGAAGAGGAGGCCGTGGAGGGAGAGATTTCTCATCCAGAAGAGATTACGACTCCTCCGCCGTTTCTAATGGAAGTTCGAACTCCACATCTACTACTGGAGGAGGTGACGAAGCATATAGAGCAAAAACTGAAAGAAATTATGACAATTCCATTTTCATTGGAAATATTCCATTTGATTGTACTTCTAAAGATGTCGAGAGTATATTTGGTAATGAGTTTGGAATAGTTAGAGCAGATATTGTAACCAATAGAGGTAGATCTCGTGGGATGGCTACTGTTGAATTTTCCACCAAAGATGACGTTCGTAATGCCATCGGTAAGTATGATCATCAAGAATATCGTGGTAGAGAAATATTTGTTAGACAAGACTACCCTCCACCTGAAAAGAAACAAAGAGAACCACGTCCCAAGAGAGAAACATTCGAAAGAAGACGTGAAGAATATCCTCCAAGAAGAGAAGAATATAACGACAGAAGAAGAGGCGGCGCCGAAGATGATTCCGGGGTCCAGAAATCAGGCACCGAGATATTTGTTGGTAACTTACCATTTTCAGTTAATTGGCAAGCATTGAAGGATTTGATGAGAACTGCAGGGGAAGTTAGTCGAGCAGATGTAAGATTAGATGATTGGGGAAAATCCCGAGGATTTGGTACCGTTGTCTTCAGTACTGAAGAAGAAGCAACGAGAGCAGTTGAAATGTTTCAAGGATACGAAATCGAAGGTAGAAGACTTGATACAAGACCTGGTCGTGGGGCTCCTCCAGCTCGTCAAAGAGATACATACGAGCTGAAGAGTAGACGTGAACCAGCACCAGTTATCAAGAACACCGAATTCACCGAAGGTGTCAGCGGAGATGGTGAACGCTCCGACACTATCTACGTAAGCAATTTACCATTTGTCACCAACAATGATGATTTATATGAATTGTTTGAAACTGTTGGAAGAACCAATAATGCTGAAATCCAATATAATGAAAATGGAAAGCCAAGCGGAAATGCTGTTGTACAATTTGAATTGGCCGAACTTTCAGACAATGCTATCCAAAACTTAGATAACTATTTGTACGGGGGTAGAAACCTCCAGATAACGTTCGCCAAAAGACCATAGTGGAATAAAAGGAAAAGATAAGAGACGAGATGAGAGACGAGCGAGCGACTTTAGCTAGCGAGTCTCTGTAGAAATTAATGTAGAAAATAAGGTAGACAGAGTGTCTATGTAAGCAGATATATCGAAGGAGACTAATAGTTGATACATTGTAGTTCTGTCCAATTCTACATAGTTAGCTGGAAGCGCACGTGAGAAGCTGAAACTGACCATGCAGGAGATGTATGCGAATGTGGAGAATTAGCCTTCATCGCCACCAACTCCATAGCATGTCTGAAACCATTGAATCCGTCAGTCCTGGTCACTATTCAGCAGTGAGCACCAACAGCAATGGGGTCACCACAAGCACAACATGGGTATCGTATAATTACGATTCCGATGGAAATCAGATTGTGAAGTCACACCATGTTCTTTTCATATTTGTAATTATAGGGGTTGTATTGTTATTTCATTTCCGTCACAAGTTGGCAGAGGCCCATGATCGGTTTCGGACCAGGCGGAGAATGAGAGCAGGAGGATACTACGAGAATGTGGATGGTTTTGAAAATGATTTAGAAAGTGGGTTGTCCAGTAGTAATTTTGATATTGAGTCCAATATCGAAAACCACGATACCAGGAAGGGCTTACTGGAAGAGGCTAAGAAAGAAATCGTGCAGATAATGAATACAAAGTACATCACATTTGACCAGGCTAGGTTAGAGTATACCCAAAGCCAATTGGGAAAGAATGGTATAGACAAAAGTGGTCGACCAAAGGATCCCAAATTGGTGACATTTGAGCAATAACAATGTGAGATGGAGTTAAATATTTATGGCAGTGTGAAACGGAAATTGAAATAGTGGTGCAATTAAAGTGACGGAAATGAAAAAAAAACAAAACCGACCACAAATTGACAGGAGGAAACGCAACATAAGGTGACTAGATAACCAGAATCAACTAGTCAAAAGTGACATGTGCTTCCAGGAGTATTTTTGATGCGTTGTGCATTCCTACCATATAAGACGGGAGTGAGGTGACTCTACGCGATACCTGTAGAGCACTACTCCACGATGACGTGGTGACTCACCATACCCCATCCCTCTACGAAACCTGTCAGTCCTTAATTATAGCTCTTGCTGATCTTGAACTGACCCCATTCTTGGCATTCCATTCGAACTATGGCGATTCCAATTAAATTCCCGATTAGCGTTGTTCGCCTTTGTTTTCCTGTTGTTGGTGATTGCTAATTAATTGTTGTTACCTCGCAGCCCTTCGCTCCTGCACACTGCTCCCAAATGCGGTAATGTTCGTGTCCGCGGTTTGTTTATGTTTACCATTTTATACTTCAACTATGCTCCTCTCTATATGTACCAAAATTCCAAAGTAATTGAAATCTGAGATAGATCACTTTCCAGTACCACGCCATGAGTATCTACCATCGATATGCCTCTCGAGAACATGACGAGGCATACTTCAAACACCTAGAGTCCTCAAAATCAACCCCACAACCCATTTCTCCCATCGAATTACCTCCTCTACAATCTCGATTCGATCAGTCCGATGTCCATAAAGAAAAACCCTCCACCCTAGAAAACTGGCTCTCTATCTTTCCCAACGCTGCCTACTTTACGGGCTACGACGATGTCTGTTTCGACCAAGTCTTGAGTATAGTATATCAGAATAAATCTACAGGGAAAATCAGTACGAAATCCATAACAAAGTTTGGTGTCACCACTTATGATAATTTGATTTTAGATTCCAAATCCCGATTTTGGCCAAGTTGTGAAAATCTCTTACCAGAATTCCGTCGTTCAAACGTAAGAAGAGCTCTTGCAATCACAAATTTGAAAAATTATAATTGTATCTCTAACCATCCTGGTGCTACCATGGTTGATCAAAGGTGGGACGAGACTAATGCCGGATCAATGGCAAATAATATGCATTTACTTACTGAAAAAGTCCCCCTGGAATTGGGAAGCAAAGTCCTACAATTAGGTCTTCTCCAAACTCATAGCATAAAATCGGTAATATTGGATACTATTTACGATAATTATTCCGATCAAGCAACTCCAAAAATAGTAGAAGAAAATAACAAATTAGTACTTTTATTGGGTGACCAATTGGACCAATTATTCGACCCTCTTTTGGAATACTCCCCCGAAGTTATGGAAATCAACTACAGTGTGGCTAATTATTCAAACCCTCCTTGCATAAGCAACAATGAGCTTATCGATAATATAGTTGATGAAATAGTTTCAGTACAAACCAACTACACTATGAAGCTTGTGAACTTGTTACAAAACTTTATTATTCCTATTCGTATTCATGTCTTAGGAGCATCATCTAAGTCTAATACACCTAATTCACCAAATTCGGGAATATCCAAGATTAATCAAGTGTTCCCTCCTACCATAGATGAAATCACTAGAATTAATTGTATTTTGCATGAAGCCTTAAATAAAGCCAGAAGATATGGATATGTGGAAACTTTCAAAGCTCTTGGAATGATCTTGCCTTACTTCTATAAAGCATTTATCAGACATGAAGCCAATTTAAAACAATTTTCGACAAGACTTAATAGGTTCAGCACCAAAAATCAAAAGAAAATCTTCGAAAATAAGCATTTGAATAAAGGTGACTATACTGTTAGAGAAATCGAATCAATAATCCTGGGTTCATTACTTGAATTACCAAGATTAAAATTATTACTTAAGAGACTTTATGAAGCTGTTGGGAATGAAAGGTCCAAATCAGTAGCATATGATGATGCCGAGGAAATATCTGTTATACATCGTCACTATGAAGCTGCGCTTCAAGTCATAGATGCATTTGGTGGTAGACTTCCTGAAGCAGGTGAAGAAAAGGTATTGTTACGTCAAAGATTTTTTACTCCTACTGGTAAACTATTGACCGAATTAGCATCTCATTGGCCTGCTGAATTACAATACGATTGGCTCACTAGAAAAGTTGTTGGGATTTATGAATTAAAGAATATCAAGCCAGAAAAGGATAGTATTTACGATGTTGACGTGTTGATCATATTTTCGGATTATTTACTCTTTATGACTATCATTGATAACAAATATTACCTTAAGAGAGAAGAAGATCCATTAAAGACTATTTCAGTATCTGATATTCTTATGCATTCGTTAATCAATGAAAAACCATTACCTAACTTGTCAGTATTTCCAAAAATGAAAGTGAGTGGATGGTGTGGAATTAATGATGCCATTACAACATGTTACAGGAGTATATCTTCGTTGAATAACTCTTGCGAAGTCGACTTTCTTCGCTTCCTTAATACCACTGAATTTGGATTTAATTCTACAACCGATTCTACATTATTCACTAGAAACTATGAAATCCTAGAAGCTCATCAAAATTGTGAAGTTCATAACAACAACTACGAAAATAGTCACGTTAATGGAGACAAAATTGTCGAGTTGATCAATAAATCAAAGATCTTACATAAAAGTCAAGCATTTCATTTATTCAAATCTTCAGATCCTAATCTTAGTGTTTATTCTGCTGCTCATACTATTGATGCATATGAAGTTGAAACTTGTAAATCTCCATTTGCACTTTTCTTAAATATCAGCTTCGATGATCCATATCAATACTTTGAATCTCATCCTGGACTTCAGTTAATTATCAATGCATCATTTGTAAGCGATCAAAGAATTCAATTGATTGCATATTCCAGGTTCCAACAACATTGTTCAGATGAAATTGTTAAGGTTGAAGATTTCCAAAGAAGTTTGAAAGATCTCATAAATAACAATTTCCAATTATTATTCAAATCCTTTAACACAACAACTGATGCTTTAAGCAAAGCTTATAAATTTGATTTGGATTATTATGTGAATGTATTCACATCATACAGAAGCGATAGGTTGAAACTGGAAATCAAGAATTCAGAAAATAGAAGAGTAAGCACAAGTGATAGAAAGAACAACTTGAAAGGGAAGAATGTTACCATGACAGAAGGAAATACAACATTCCCAGATGAAACTATTGAGAGAAAAACCGAGCCAACGAGAGAACAAGTGTACCTGAAGTCTATCAAGACTGGAGAGATCAAGAATGGGAAGAAACCATCACCAAAACCAATTGTGAAAAAGAAATCAATAATCCATAAACTTTTCAGATCATTCATGAAATCTAGCCCTTCTAATGAAGCCGTCCAACCAAAAGCTCCTCCAATTGAGAAGAAAATATCCAATACCTATATACCTAGGGGTGAAAGAACCAAATACCACAGTTTATATAGACCAATACCTGAACTCAAAAAGGCCGACCCTTCAATTCACGAAGGAAATATTGCAAACAATATTGTTCCTGATGTCACCATTGGGTCAGGTGAAGTCTCCTTATCTAGAGAAAATAGTGAAGGAACTATAATTTACAAGAAGTTGTCCGAGGGAGATAGAACAGGAAACTCAAGAGAAATGAGCAGACAAATGTCGAAAACTCCTTCAAGTGTCGAATTAATGGAAGAATACAAGCCAGAACAGGATTACAAATCCCCAGAGTCAAGTTTTCAAGAGATCAAATCTGAAAATCATATGAAGACTCCAAAAACCGAGGAGATCAAGAGTTATTCAATACCCAATGTCTCTCAAAATAGGAGACTTGCTCCAAAGCCGACTGTTCCACAAAACATTCCGCGTAATACTCATCTTCGGGACAGAGATCAGAATTTAAAACCTTTAATAATTAGACCAGCACAAGAGACAAGAGTTCCTTCGGACCCACAGAGGTCCACAGCTCTTGATAACGTGTTAGTATTGGATTCAATCCGCAAGACTAGATCTCTATTGAGCAAAAAAGAGTCAATTACGTTATTGATGATGGATGACGTTCCTGCAGAAGAATTCTATCAAGATGGAGAAATGAACTGGACCACAATAAGTAGAGAAAACTCCTCATTATACGAGGAAGTTCAAAAGTTGAAGGTTCTTGAAAGCATCGACCGGAAGATTAGTTCAAGAGCTGGGAGTGGTTCAAGATTAAGTGATTCAAAAGTTGGTAGTGGTGGTTTAAATGATAGAGGTGGCTCAAGAATTGGAAGTGGATCTAGAACCGTGAGTCAAGAGAGCAAATCAAGTCAAAGAACTAGAACTAGCCAGAACACCGATAGGGAATTCAGTACCCTTGACTTGAGCAAGAGCAGTACAAGTTTCAACAATGATACAAGTATGCTCGTTGATAATTTTGTAACCAATTTTGGTGATACCCAGAAAGAAATTGAAGATATTTTTAAAGGAAGACATGAATCAGTTTCTACATTTGAAATTCCCTCGAATTATTTTGCTAAAGCTACCAAAGAAGAATCAATGCAATCATTGACTTCATCACAAGTTATTGATGAGTTTAGAAGTAACATTGATTTCAACTTTCCAGATTCTGAAATAATGGAAGTACCAGATGAGCCGTATTATTACGAAAGTAAGAATACAAGTGCAACAACGTTGACTAGTACCGAAGAAGAATATTACTCTCCTCACGAATTTGATTTTCATACAAAAGATTATCGATTAATAGAGGAAAATGATGATGACAACTCAGGATCACCTAACACCTTCACTTCTGGATCAAGTGATGCTACTATAATCAATGAAAGGCTCGAAGGGAAATCAAGGACTAGCAAAAGGAACAGTGAAATATTTTCCACTCGAAGTGAGTCGATTGGATATTTATCCGACTTATTGAATGGTACCATTGAATTGCCTAATTAGTATATAGTAAAAGACGACTAAGCGAATCTTTAATTTATTTATTCACTGCACAGCAGAAATATCACCTACTTTATATTAATTATTTAGATTCTTTTAAGATCTTAGAAACAGCTTCGGCTACAGCATCACCAACTTCCTTAGTAGAACTAGTACCACGTAAGTCGGCAGTTCTGACACCAGAATCCAAAACTACACTAACAGCCTTTTCCAAAGCTTCAGCTTCCTTGAGAGAATCTAAAGATAATCTCAACATCATAGCAACAGATAAGATTGTAGCAATAGGGTTTACCTTATTTTCCGGCAAATCTGGAGCAGAACCGTGACATGGTTCGTATAAACCAAAGGCGGAGTTTGTGTCTGGTAATGAGGCTAAAGATGCAGATGGTAAAAGACCTAAAGATCCTGGAATCACAGATGCTTCATCGGAAATGATATCTCCAAACATGTTTGAAGTGATGATGATACCATTCAATTTGGTAGGAGATTGAATCATGATCATTGCAGCAGAGTCAATAAGTTGATGTTGGACGGTCAATTGAGGGAATTCTTCTTTTATGACCTTTTCAACAGTCTTTCTCCATAATCTAGAAGAAGCCAATACATTGGCCTTATCCAACGACCAGATAGGTAAAGGAGGATTGTGTTGTAAAGCCATGAAAGCAGCCATTCTGGTGATTCTGGTGACTTCTGAGACAGAATATTTTTCAGTATCCCAAGCAGATTCTTGATCTTCAGATTCTTCTTGTTCTTGTCTTTCTCCGAAATAGATACCTCCAACCAATTCACGTACAACAGTAAAGTTGGTACCCTTAGCAATTTCTGATTTCAAAGGAGATAATTCCAACAAGGAGTCAGAAGCAAAGTTACATGGTCTTAAGTTGGCATATAAGTTCAATTCCTTTCTGATTTTCAATAAACCTTGTTCTGGTCTAACGGCACCAGTTCCCCATTTAGGACCACCAACTGCACCCAATAAAACGGCATCGGATTCCTTAGAAGATTTTAATGCTTCGTCAGGCAAGGGAACACCAGTGGCGTCAATGGCAGCACCACCAATCAAATGGTGTTTGAATTCATACTTGACAGCTTGATGTGGAGTGGACTCTTCAATGGCTTTTAAAACCTTGATGGCTTCGTTACAGACTTCGGTACCGACATGGTCACCTGGTAAGATGGTGATGGTTTTAGTGACAGGAGTCATTTTTAGATTTGAGTAAGGTTAATATCAGATTGAACTCGAAGAAACCTTGCGACAATTGTTGACTTATAAGGGAATTTTCACTAGTGCGGTACCGCCCCGCCACCGGCAAGGATTCCGGGGAAGCTTAAATGCTCACGTGCGTCGCTACAACTACATATTTTCATTATCAAAAGATATACTTTATATACTATAAACAAACGGGTGACCCGTCGAGAAATAGATGTGACGTATGGCAATCTGTCCACATATCAAGAGAAGGAAAAGCATGAGCCGAAGAATTGGGTCAAAATTCCGTCAATTATATTGGTACCAAATGAATGATCTTAACCTCGGGTAAAATGAGCATACCTTTCTAAAGGAACCACTTTCAATGACTCATTTCTCTCAATATGAAAACAATCTTCCAATGCTCCAATATCTCTCTTGACTATATAAATGAATTCATTGCATATTGACATTGTAGTTTCAATACCGTAATAGATTTTATTAAAAAACCTTATTCCCAAATATTTTGGTGATATTAATGTCCACTCCATTCGATTGAGTCCAAATCGATACCATCTTGGACCATTTCCCATAATGGGGACATTTTTCTCAAGAAATCCACTCTCTCCTTGATAGCATTAATAACATAGTCAATTTCAGCTTCCGTGGTGAATCTACCAATGCCAAATCTAATCGAGGAATGGGCTAAGGCGTCATCGGCCCCCAAAGCATGTAACACGTAAGATGGTTCCAAAGAAGCAGAAGTACAAGCAGAACCAGAAGATAAAGCAATATCCTTCAAGGCCATCAATAAAGATTCACCTTCAATGTAGGCAAAGGAAACATTGACACATCCTGGATATTGGGAATCTGGATTATGGGAACCATTCAATTGAGTAGAAGGAATAGATAATAAACCAGCCTTTAACTTTTCAGAAAGTTTGTGAATATAAGCTTGGTCATACTAGAAAATGAGTTAGTAAATTAGTTAGAAAAGTAACAATTGTTGATCTTCCATATTCAGATCCTTGCATAAAAAACTGTATCAGCATCTATAGTAACTTTCATGAGATTTAAATTAGTTACTATTCTGCATAATTAATTCTTCATCACGAGATCAACAAATTCGAGCAAAAAACATTGGTTATACGTACATCCATTTCTTCAGCCATTAATCTGGCTGCTTCACCGAATCCAGCAATCAAAGGTGGAGGTAAAGTTCCTGATCTTAAACCTCTTTCTTGACCACCACCAGTAATAATAGGTTCCAATCTGACTCTTGGACGTCTTCTAATATAGATGGCACCAATACCCTTTGGACCGTAGATCTTATGGGATGAAATAGACATCAAATCAATGTTCAATTCGTTGACATCCAAGTCAATCTTTCCAAAGGCTTGAGCACCATCAGTATGGAAGAAAATTTTATTTTCTCTACAGATCTTACCGATCTCTTTCAAAGGTTGAATGACACCAATTTCGTTATTAACAGCCATAATGGATACAATGACAGTATCTTTACGGATGGCTTTACGTAATTCATCCAAATTAATCAAACCTTCTTCATTAACTGGCAAGTAGGTAACATCGAAACCTTCATTTTGCATGTGTCTGGCAGAATCCAAAACGCACTTATGTTCGGTTTGAGTGGTGATGATATGTTTTTTGGTTTTGTTATAGAATCTTGGTACACCTTTAATGGCCATATTGTTTGATTCAGTGGCACCAGAAGTGAAGATAATTTCCTTTGGATCAGCATTAATAACATCAGCGATTTGCTTACGGGCCTTTTCAACTTCCTTTTCTGTTTCCCATCCATATGCGTGAGTAGAAGAGTGTGGGTTACCGTATAATCCGGTGTAGAACTCCAACATCTTATCAAGAACTCTAGGGTCAGTTGGAGAGGTGGCTTGAACATCTAAGTAGATAGGTCTGGTACCAAACTTACTGTCATCACGGGAGGCACTTTTTAAACTGATAGAAGAACCTTCTGGACGCAGAACCACGGGTTCTTCGGTAGGAGTTGAATGATGAACCACACCTAATGTGTCACCAGTGGTTGCCAAGCTAGCTATTCTGGAGCTGGAGAAACAGCGGCTAGCCGATTTACTCACAGGCCTAACCAATAATTGGGAACTTGCCCTTGTAATCATTTTGATGTGATTAGTTAACATGGTGGCGATTGTTAGAGAGAATCAACCATCAATATTGTGGATTTAAATTATTCATCATCACCATAAAAAATCCGCGCACGTGATTGATACTGGAATAATCCTACTACTAGTGGATGACCAATATCAGTGACTAAAGAAATGAAGTCTAGAAGGTGAGTTACAAATACATATGAGGAAAAAATCTTTTGGTGGGCAAGAGATTGTAGTTACGGTAGAGGAACAAAATGTAATTATAGCAGATTGAATCCCGACATTTAATTTAGTCCATCTAGTGCTGTTCTGGATGGGGTAGAATTTGGCAAGTTCGATATTTTGTTCAGATCAGAATTTGCTGATAATCCTGTAGGAAAACTTAAAAAATGTTTCTTGCCCCGTTTCCCCTGTTACATCACTAGATAAATGTCGAATAAAATCTGGCACATTCGTAAATCTACATGTACAACTTCGATAAGCCGATTCTCGCTTTAAGTACGTGACCTTTTTAATGTTTAATAATTAGTGTATTTTTCTCTATATGATCTGATATGATGATCATTATGACTTCTAATGCTTCTATATTCTCCTTCTTGTCTATAATGCCAATTTTGAATTGTTATAAGCAGTTAAGTTAGTATGTACTAACTCGTAACATCCTAAAAAGATGGCCCCTCCAGCACTGATCCAAGCTGTTCTTGGACCGATTCCTTTCAAGAAAGTGGCATAACCTTCTTCTTTAATCATTGTAGATACCAAATGGATCACGCTGACTCTTTCTTTATTGAGCATGATCCTGGTTTTAATGACATCCAACGGAGTAGTAGTGGCAGCTGCCACTCCCCCCGCTATGGATCCACAAATAGCACCTTTGACCAATGACAAATCCGTACCTTCACCAGCGGAGGCCCACTTTCTCTTTAAAAACTCGTAAAGTGGGAATTGGATCATGGTAAATGGAATCTCTCTCATAATTGTGGTATTCCATCCACGATACAATCCACGAATCAATCCTTCTCCAGATTTGTTTTTCATCAAGTATAAAAAGTTGGCCAAAGAGGTCGACTTACCCCCGACTCCAACAATCCCAGCCTGGGTTCTTTGTTTAATGATCTCAGCAGGAACTCTTACCAAACATGCAGCTATTTCACCACATGATGCTGATAACATATGGCTGGTAGCCGGTCTCATATGTTCTTTGGTATATATTTTCATTGAGTCGTATGTGATGAAGAACAACGATGCTGATGGAGCAGATGCCACCACACAAGAGCCTAGGCCTTTATAAATACCAGACCATCCTCCGTTCTTAAAAAAACCACCTTTAGCCTGGATTCTAGTCTTGACTGTATCGATTGGGAAAAACGCCAAATCGGTCGAAGTTCCGGCACATCCACCACTCTTTGTTTGTTAGTATTGACAAAATTTTGTAGCCGGTTTCACATACTATTAACGAGATCAAGAATGTCAGGTTATCCATTATGATTAAAAGACGTAAAGAGTGCTGAGCGATTCTGGTTACAATTTTCAGTCCACAGCGCGCATCAAGATCAACAAGTGATTACATGGTAATCCAACATGACTCAAGTCTGGTACAACTTGAAAGGCAAAAAAAGAAAAAAAAACACTAGGAACACCCTTGACAGTCTACAATGTTCTTTTGTAATTAGTTACATTTATCTTGCTCTTTATCTACAACGATCTCTCTATTAGTTATATTCGCTTTCTTATACTATCTATCTAGGGCAGACAGTATACTTATCCTTTCCTATCTTCTTTTTCCTTGCATACTTAAGAATGATGGAATCGGTTTTCTTTCCAACGGGAACAAACGATTTGATGAACGGTATGAATTCTTCGTAACTCCACAGCTTTTCCAATTGGAATAGTTGACCGAACCGTTCTGCGAGGTTCGGAGACAAAACATCAGCATCCACAAATTGGATCTGGTTAGGAATTGGACTGAAATAATGTCCTTTCAAATCCGATATGTCCAAAGAAACATTGTAGAACTCTGGTAAAGCTGATTTCCAAAGTACTAAAAAATCCTTTTCACTACTAGTCTGAAGGGCCTTGAGGGCCTCAATTCCGAACCATTTTGCGATCTTGGAGTTATCCAAGAGGAATTTATTGTCTTTCACTTCAGTGGAGAACTTTTGGATCACAGTGGTGATAATAGACGCATTAAGCTGTCTATCTTGTTGTATACATTTATCACACATATCGTCAACATCTCCTTTATCATTACGATAATCTATTTGACTACCAATCATTATCGTGATAATCAAAGATACTGCTTCAGTCACAAATTTCCGTGATAGTATGTATGCTTTGTCCTCTATTTCACATCCTCCATATTCATACCATTGTTGGTAGAACTCCTCCTTTGAGATCGGAGAATCCTCTATCAAGTCAGCTATACTTTTGCAATCCATGGCTGCTTCTGTATCAGGGTATATTGGAACTCTCGACACATCTATATACCCCGAAGTCTTGGCCAATTCATACTCATATGATGTCTGTGCATATCCAACTAAATAATTTGTTGCATCAATAGGCTGTTCATTTTGTTCGATAATTTTGTTATCAACGTTAACGTTCATATTATCCAATAGCAAGACTGTATTTGAATGATTCATTTGTCTCAATTTCCACGTAGTTTCGTCCGAACATATTACTAGGTGACTTTCATTATTTGCATTGGTAGTCTCATGATCTAATGGTGATGATTTTATCAAAAGCTCTCCATCCTTGTTGTTTTTGATATACTCCAAGAGATCGGGAGGAAGCTGAAGAACCTTATAAGTATGGTCTTCAGGATCTTTAATCTGTTGATATACCGAATGCAAGGTCATATATATATATATATATATAGTAAGTTATAGTATTTGGTATATTGTTTGGCTATTGAAAATATACATTATACAGAACTCGTACTCACGTGACTACATACAAAATGCGTTTACCACTACAGTAAGTATAAATTATAAGCTTAGAAATGCATTTTAATGTACATGTACAAACCTTAGTTTTGTTGATCGATAATAGTATCAATGTCTTCTACTTCACCCAATTTGAAATCACGACTCAAAGAGATTGAAGTTTTGTGTTCAGATGCATAAATCAACTTGGCCAACTTGGCTTGTGGACCCCAACCGTTAATTGGAGGGTTCAATTTGAAAGGTTGTAACCAAGAGGTCACAGCAATGAAGTTTTCGGATAAACTGATGATTTCATGAATAAGATCTTCAATACAAACTAATCCCAAAGAGTCACCAAATTGGTCTTCAACGGATTGGTTATTGTCCAACTTTACGACTTGATGAGTAACTTCCTTTGGCTCGGCACCTTCTTCCTGAATGGTGGTTGATTCTTCTTCTTCAGTTTCAATTGGAGATATTATACGAGCTCTCTTTTGGAACAATTTACGAATAGAACTCAAAGATGGACGACCAATAATAATATAAGGAGCAACCAAGTTCAACAAATTCATAGTGCTATTGTTAGCTTTAACAAATACCCCGGTATTTGCTTGTTGTAACTTTAATACAGCCAATACTTGACGGGCTCTTTTTGGTATAATCAATCCCTTGGTGTGGTTTGGAATTCTGATGACGAATAATAATTTAGCATCGGAATCGTTTACTTCAGCTTCATCTTGTTGCTTTGCTGATATGTTTCTGATTCTCTTTCTTTCTAACTCATTAGACTTGTAGTTACTGACCAAAGTTTCTGCTCTGATGAATTTTTTCTTGTGTGTTTTCTTTTGACTAGCTTTTTTTAACGCCTTTTCTCTGGCTTCTTCCTGTTTCTGTAATCTCTTTCTATCTTTATCCTTTCTCTTACGCAAGAGAATCTCTGGGTTGGAATTTAATACGGCCATGGTGATGATGGGGAATAAATTTTTGAGATGAGGTGAAAATTGAAATGTATCTGATGAGGGTGTGTGGAAGGGAAAATCGGCGAGTACTGCAGATAGGGTGTTATTTTTATACATTGCAGACTGGGCCTTTTGCAAATCTGCAAATCAAATTTCGTAATATGTAAACTGTTGCTAAAACCATGGCTCACAACTTTACAACGCTGTATTTGATTGAGCTTGATGAGTCGCAATTTATACTTTGAATCTTCGAGTCCGAAAGCTATTTCAGAACAAATTAGACAAAGGCTCAGTGGTAGGGAACAGAAAACATGCCGAGAAGGATCTGATATTTGACCCAGTGAACACGCTGATCCTATTGTACAACGAAGCTGAAGTAGTGCTGGAAGTTACCCCTACCCAATAATTGCTACTTATGGGAATGTGGTTTATTCTATGCACAAGTATAAATTGTCGCACTAGTCTTGCGAATCACAACAAGCACACACAGAACACACGCATTATTTGCCTTGTCAGCTATTGTGATTTTGCATTATTAAAATTATGACCATTATTCTGGAGGGGTACGATTTCAAGATATTCTATAGGATTATTCTGGAAGATTATCTATCATTATCTAGTTGTAATTCCAATAGTCACAGTATACCCTCTTGTATCCTTTCACCTGCTTCCCCTCCTTCACACAGGCATATGTTGGGGAAAACGAACAATTCATTCTGCTTATCTGACCGTTGAATGGTATTAAGTATTTCCCATCTGATTTTTCAGAGAGACTGTAGGATCATTTTGTTATTCCTGGCCTCGTAATTGACGATCCCCACCTCTTGAATTGTAATTAAACTTTCGAATTGACTGGATCGATTGCTGAAAGGTCGCTCATGCTTGCATTAGTCTGTCAAACTGCTTACTACCATAAGGCTCCCCTTTCAAATGATACCAATATATTATCTATACACGTACTGGGATCTATTACTTGATTGCAGATAGTACCTGGTACAATTTCGAACCACCCCTAAATTCTGGGACAACAACGATTTGTGAGCCCTAATTGGCACTCTCAGAACTTTTTCTACACAAAAGAAGTCTGTGCCATATTTTCTTTAGCGGGTATTGTTACGATACATAAAATCCCTGATACGATCGCCTGCTCCATTGATTCATTCCTATAATAGATCTGTATGAAGCGCAGCATTTTTTCACACAATCATAGGGCACAACACATATATATTTAACACATACAAACACCACACAAACACAACACGCCCGAAGTACCACTTTCCCTGTAACCCTCTCTCGCACTCACTTCCCACTGACGCTTTCTGAGGTATTCCGCACATTCGTTCTGTGTGACTTTCTCACTCTCGGTCCCTTCGCCTGCCAATTCCTCCTGTGTTCCTGTGATCCCATACGAACTCTTTTCTTTGTCCTCCCTCTTCTCGTTTCCTCTTTTCTTTCACCCCCTCCACACTTCGTTCGCGCTTCATCGGCCACTTCGCCCTTTCCGAATCATCATCACACACTCCCACCTCAGCATTCTCTCGAATACCGCACTTTTGCTCATCACTATATAAGCAGCAATTTTTTATATTTCCACCTACTCCGTCTGACGACGACGACAACGACTTCCCCTTCTTGCATTTTTTCCACTCCCGTCATCCCCTGTGTATGTGTCCAGCATTCCTTTGCATTAGTCTCCCTTCATAGAAATTTTCGTCATATCGTCCTAACACCGGAATCTTATTATACCGAGTGTGAATCATGGAACAACATCAACCACATCAATATCTCCAAAAACCAGAAGATCCTTACTCATTGAATTCTTCTTCCCAATCCCAATCTTCAACCCCCGCCCCAAACCACCTAAATCAACCCCTCCAGTATCATAATAATGTGTTTGTCAAACCAGAACCTTCAGATTTAAACTACCTTCCTCAACAGCATTCGTCCTACAACAATTTCAAATCTTTAAAACATCCTGCATCCTCTTATCAATTCAATTCGGTAGGAAACACCCCTTCGCATCATACCTCTCTCTTGCATCAATCATTACAGCAAGACCTGCTGAATGCCCCTTTTCAATACGATTATTCGTCTTCCCAATCCCAATCCCAATCCCAAATTCGCCCCTATTACCAACCGGTTCTGTCCAATGTTCAAGACCAGCATCACCATATGGCCCAACAACAACCCCATGTTTTGTCAGAATCATCGCAGTCTCTGATGATGCCTGGAAACCCCCAACACCAGCCCCCGTTTGATGCTTCTTCCCTTGGCAAAGCAAACTCTGCTCTTGTAAATGGTCCACAACCACCGCCTCCCCCACATCACATTCATATGGGTACGATGCCTGCTTCTTCTATTGCTCAACAATTTATAAAAAGAAAAAAACCAAGAAAAGCAGATTATGGTACCCCTGGTGATGACAGTGACTCCAATTTGAAACAACTAGCCCTTAAAACAGCTGATGTTCCATTGCCTGAATTGGCCTTGAAAATTAAACAATTAGAAAATGATGACTCCAATACTTCGGTAGTTGATGCTTCTAATTCTCGCAGTGCTTCAGATGCCTCCCGAGTTAGAGAGCACAAAGAAAGACAACGCCAGTTATTCGGTATGGTTTGGTTACTCAGTTCTTGTGAATCTTCCCCTACAGCTGTGGTACCTCGTAACAGAATTTACGCCAGGTATGTACAAGTTTGTGCTGATAACAATTTAACACCATTGTCCCCAGCCAGTTTTGGAAAGTTAGTTAGAATCTTGTTTCCAAACCTTACAACTAGAAGATTAGGTATGAGAGGTCAATCAAAGTATCATTATTGTGGTATTAAGTTAATTGGTGATCAAAATATGCAACAAACTCAAACTCAAGAACATTTGGGAAGTGGTTTAGGAATCTCAAGCTTGAATTTTCCAGGACAACAAGTTCAATCACCTATCTCATCTACGAACTCTTCAATTTCATTTGATGATTCTCCAATCACCTCTTCTCATGTGTATACTCCGTCGTATACACCAATTAATTCTCCGTCAATTGCAACTTCCAATTCAATCTCGGATCAATTACCACTGGTGTCACATTTGAAATACATTCCTCATTTAATGAGCTTATTGAACAGTAATATGGGTCCAATCTCAAACCCAAGCACTCCACTTCAATTACCCTCAATTTATCCTTATTTGATTAGAGATACTGATTATGATATCGCAGATACTTTGTATTCATTATACAAGGTTCACTTGAACTCATTATTCGATTCACTCAGATACATGCAAGTGAATAAATTATTTGCTTGTTTCAATAACTTCAATAGTACGTTGACAGCTCCAGTTTTCAAATTGTACATACATGAAAGTATCGTTAATTGGGTTAAAGAATGTGATTTGGTTATGTATAAAAGGATGATTCGTATGTTGAGTAAATTACAAATGGAATTCCTGATACCCCCAGAAGTTCTTTCTGAATTGAAACAAATTTCATCTGGCTTTGTGAAAACTTTATCAAGCAATTTGGTGAACAACAAAGTAACCAAGAATTTCATCATAATGAAATTAAAATTGGCTAAAAATTTTGTCAATTTATTGAACCGTTTGATCAAGACCATTGAAACTGGACAATCGGCAGCACGTATCCTTAATGATCCAGCTGAGAAGAATGCCATGGTACAAGATTGGTTGAAATTAGATATTCATGAAATTATATCAAGAGAAATTCCATGCGGTGAAAAGAATATTGAAATGTTGTTAAACATTTTTAACAACGATTTATTAAATATTTTGAATGGATCTTTAAGACCCGATAGAGAAGGTAATGTAAATTCAAGTGTTAATAATTCCAAAGATATTATGTTTGCAATTGGGGCATATATTTCAGAGATACCAGGGAAATTCAACAATATCAATCCAAGACTTTTCATTTTATTAACCAGCAACCTCTTAACTACATGTTTAAGAGAAATCAGTTTGTCTAGTGGTCAAGGATTTGGAGCTTGGTGGATTGTAAGATGCTGGATAGATGAATTTCTTTCATGGAGATTCGAATTAGGGGGATTATTACAGGATGATTTTGTTACACAAGCTACTCCTGACATTCAACAAGATAAAGATATCAATGAGATATCTCACGATGATTCTACTCAAACAGGAGGTGTAGAAACGGATCCTTCTAATATTTCAGCTAATACTTCTTTAAACATTACTGGATCCAACTTTAATCAAATGGATGATTCTTCTAATGAGGATAACATGCTTGCCAATAATTCGGTTGGCACAGTTGACTTGTTAGGGTTTTCGTACGGACTTGAGAGAGGAAACCAAAACACTGCATCAAACGCTTCAAACGTCGATGCCAATAACGAAGAGATTTTAATGAATTACAACAGTCATAACAACGAACGGTGATATTTAAAATTTATCTGCAACATAAGTAGATTATTCCAAATAGAGTATTAATGAATGCATTATAAAATATAGAATTGTAAAAGAAAGGACATCTGGTATGTCGAGGGGAATATCTAATCCAAAGTTGTTAAGGAGACTTTGGATAGTTGATAATACATGTTTATTTCTTGTTCTTCTTCTCAAACATCGTTCAATGCCACACAAACAGCTCCCTTATGATGCCCATTATATTGTCTAACTGTTTCGCTATTAGATAAATCCCATAACCGGACATAGTGATCAGAACATGCAGTCACCAAATAAGCACTATCTGCACTGAAGGCACAATCCCATACCCATCTTTGATGTCCTTGAAGTGTAGTCTCAAGATTAAAATTGTTTTCTGTTGACCAAATACGAGCAGTATGGTCTGCTGAGCATGTAGCCAAATGTTTCATGTCTGTCAGTAATAACACTCTTGTGATATATTTCAGATGGGATCTAAACTTGGTCACAGGCGTCAACAGGGTAATATCCTTTTGGTTTTGCATTTTCCATACATAACAGTTTCCCTTATTGTTACCAGCAACTAACATTGAACCATCACTAGCTACCGATAAGGAATTTATAGGAACATCATCTTCAGGGATCAAATGGTGAGTACATTGATTTTCACCCAAATCCCATATTCTGATATTCCCATCTTGATCACAACTGATTAGCTCACCTTGGTTAGGATGGATCACCACTTCATTAACTGGACAGTGATGCTTGTAGTTACGCTGGACAGAAGGGGACCGGACGTCCCAAACTTTAACCATTCCATCCTCCAGGGACGTTACCATCCATTTATTCTCGATTTGAAATGCCAATGATGTGACATTACTGGTGTGACCTTCAAAGGTCATTACTGGATTATTGTTACTATTATTGTGGGAATTTGTTCCACCATTGTTTGCTGCAGAAGCCGTTGTGCTGACATTTCCCGAACTTCCTGTTTGTCTGATATCGTATAATCGAACGTATAAGGTACCGGCGGCAGCCAAAAATCGCTTATCTGAAGTGATTTCTAATCGATTGACTTGTGAATCAGTATGTTGTATAGTACGCGAACACACACCAGTCAACGCATCCCAGAACCTGATGGTATGGTCGTACCCTGCAGATGCTAATATCACAGACATTGATGATGGGATTAGTGGAGGTAAATTACTAAGAGGTTTGGAGTGAAGATATCGATTTGATGCACGACAAATTAAGTAGTTTGGTGAGACACATCTTTTCGAAGAGTCTCTATCCTTAATGACTACGAGATAATTACACGATAAGATAAAAGTTACCAATTGCTAATAATTTCTACAGCTTGACTTTTGAAACAAGTTATTTATATTGTTAGTTTATTTATTGTGGTTTGAAATTTTTCTTAATCTCAGTTCTTACGACTTTTCAATTATTGTCTTGTTTGCTTTATTTATACAAGATGCTATAAAGTAAAAATACATGGCTAATTATATAACACTGTGTAGTCTCTATTAGATTTCATTAATGATCATGAACAATTCCATCGATCAAAAGTTGTCACGAATGACTTGTTTTTGACCTGGAGTCAAGGAAATTGGATAATCTACCTTGAATTTGATGTGTAAGTTACCTCTGGTAGATGGAGCTTTACTAATCGGCATACCTAACCCAGGATAGGTAGTAGAAGTGCCTGGTTGAACTGGTTGAGATCTGCTCAAAGAGATTCTTCTTCCATCAATGGTATTTACTTCCTTGTCAAATCCACAAAGAGATTCTTTGAAACTTAATGGGACAGTCATGTGTAAATCATTATCTTCTCTAGTGAAAACTGGATGGGGTTTTTGTTCAACAATAAATTGAATAGTCTGTCTTGCTTGACATTCTGGCTGATAATCACCTTCATTTAGATAATTGATCTTGGTACCGATTTTCCAACCTGGTTTAATGGAAATTTCAACAATTTTTTCATCTCTAGTTCCATTAATACCTTTTCTATTCAATTTCATCTTCTTAGTTCCTCCATTGAAAAGATCTTCTAATGACAATGCCAATGGGATAGTAACGGTATCTGGTTCAGGACGACGAGCAGAACGGCCTCCACCACCGCCAAAGCCACTTGCACCACCAAATCCTCCTGGCATACCCCCACCAAATCCTCCTCCACCAAACCCACCAAAGTCATCTCCTCCAACTGATCCTCCCATACCAAATCCTCCCATTTGAGAGAAAATGTTGAAAGCATCAGCTTGTGAAAATCCAGCGCCAGCGCCGTTAAACCCACCTCCGAATGGACTGGCTCCTCCTCCTGCTGAATGGAATCCACCTGCTCCACCTGCTCCACCTGCTGGAGCGTTTCCTCTGGCGGCCTCTATACCATAGTCATCATACACTTGTCTTTTATCCGCATTAGATAAAATGTCAAATGCTTCGGATATTTCTTTAAACTTCTCAGTATCCCCAGTTGGCTTATCTGGATGAAACTTCAAGGCAGACTTTCTGTATGCCTTTTTGAGTTCAGTCTCAGATGCTGAAGGAGACACTCCCAACAAATCATAAAGTTTTGTTTCTCTAACCATGCCGTTCAAAGTTTTTTCTAGTTAACGAAGAAGAAATGCAAATACATTCAATATTTAAACCTTTGATCACAAGTGAAATCAATGGAGCCAAAAGGTTGCGTCCTTCGAGATCGTTCTAGAATATTCCGCGCACGTGATTACATGGAAATATATATATACAAAATTTAAATTAAACGTATCGTGCGAATACCAATGTGGATAAACAGCCCTACTAGCTACAGTTATAGTCAAGGTGGTGAATATCAGGTTAAATATAAACGTTCATAATCTACTCTTTAATCCTTCTTAGCACGGGCAGCTTTCTTCAAGGCTCTGATACGAATACTCTTGTGCATGTTGAAGTTTAACTTATTAGCAATCTTGGACCATACACCGACAGTGTTGTGAATTCCGAAATGCATCAAAGCGTGGGTCCAGTAAGGGGTGTTTGTAGCAAATCTCTCTTGAGCACCGTTACGACGACCAACACCTCCTAAAGTAGCCTTAACAAACACTTTAGGATTTGGAATAGTGATGGATGAACGTCTGATCTTAGACATAGCTGAAGTAATCAAATAAGAAACAATCAATTCAACTTCAATACCTTGAGGTTTTAATTCACCAGCCAAAGCGGAAGACCAAGCTTGTAAAAAAGCCTTTGAACCAGAATAGGTAGCCAAGTATGGCGTAGGTACTAATCCACTAAAAGAACCCATGGTTAAAATCAAACCACGAACCTTCTTCTTTTCAGCAGCAACAGTTGCAGCAATAACAGGGGTAACAGTTTGAGTGATTTTCAAAGTGGCAGTGTTGTTAATAGTGATGATGTCTCTCAACTCTTCATCCTCTGTTTCTAAGAATGGAACAGGGATTGAATGAGATCGACCAACATTATTGATTAAAATGGTAACAGGCAAACCGGTAATAGCGTCACCAATTTGAATGTAATTGGATGGTTCATCGGTAGAAGCATCAAAAGCAATAACCTTGGTTTGGACCTTATATTTAGATTCGATTTCAGTAGCAATAGCTTCCAATTTAGACTGGGTTCTAGAAATCAATACAATGTTCAACCCCTTGGATGCCAACTGGAAAGCAAATTCCTTACCAATACCATCGGAAGCACCTGTAACCACTGCCCATTTACCAGACTTGGCACCATACTTCTTATAATTGGTGGGAGGCAAAATGAACAAGTCAAAGATTAAAGATCCAAGGCTCAACGAGAACATGGTCAATTTGAAGACCCCGACCGCCAAGATTCCGTAGATCAACCCATTGGTGATTTTACAATCTGTAAATTTGGCAATATATGTCATACTAGTGAAAGAAGAGTAGATGATAGTTGTCGCGTTCAAGTTAGGAGGTGTGACAAAATAATGTGCACAACAAATATTGCATGGGCAATTTTGTAGGCTCTACAAATTTCTTGCCTTAATTTCTTGACTAATATATTTGATTATAATAATACACTTCATATACATAAAATGGAAGTTAAAAGGCAACTCGAGAAATCATATCATATTACTTTCGCAAAATTCCATTTTCTTTACTTTATATCTCTGCTTGTTTCCGCTCTATGTTTCACATATAGGTAAACTCTTCAAGCTTCTCGTTGGTTAATTGTACATGTAATTCTTCTCTTTTTGCTTGTCTTTCGAGATTGGCAAACGAGTTTTCCAACTTGAGTTTCTCTGCTTGTAAATCACGAAGATCGTTATTAACCTTGTTTAAGTCATTGAATCGAGACTCTAACGTCATTATGGATGATTCGTTATTTATTCCAAGAGTATCTATCCAAGGATTGTTATATGACTTTGATGCCATTTTAATGTTTCCAGAACTGTTTTCTCGTGTCGTTGAATGTGACACGGGTTTGTTGTTGTTCGAGATGGAACCCGATTCTCTTGATTCTCCATAATAAGTTTGGCCCTTACCATATGGAGCTCCCGCATAATAATTTGAGCTACTATTTTGATAATACCGACCTCCTTTACTTCCTCGATTCCCATTACCACGGTACCCACTTCCTCTGTAAGTATCATGGCCATGACCATGGCCATAATCTTTCTTGTACGTTCCATATTCCGCTTGCTCTGGACCTTGAAATTCTGTCTGCCTTCTTGTATCGTCATATTCTCCTTCATATTCACCTTCATAATTATTTCTTTCGTATCCGCCTTCATAACCATCTTCATATGTCTTGCCGTCATATCCACCTTCTCGATCGTAAGGACGATCTCTTCCTTCGTATCCTTCTCTTTCCGACTGATGATACAGTCCTCTTCCTCCTCTTCCTCTGCTGTAGTATGAGTTGTGTCTATTTTGATACCCTTTTCCATAATAATCATAGTTACTGCCTCCTCTTCCTCTGTACGAACCACGACCTCGTCCTCTGTATCCTGTTCCATTATACGAGCTGGAATAATGGTTTTCATTAAAGGAGCCATAGTAGCTATCTTGTTCTCCCGATCCGGGATCGTTACCTTCGGATGCCATTATATAAAGGTAGTAATGTATATTTACTATGCAAGTACTCACTGCATTTCAATTTCAATTTCTAAATATACAACCTGCAAAATGTCTAGCTCTTCTGTTTTTGCGGTTTAACCTTTTGGCTCTACATTCTGGAGTATGCTCGTAACGGGCAAATAATATTTTCTCATTACAGTTCCTAATCAAGCCGTTATCAGGGCGTGTCGAAGCAAATAGGTCAACAAAGTTCATTTGCGAGCCCAAATGGTAGAAAGATGACTTGTCTGCCAAAAGATCAAGTGACCAGAAACCTATACTCATAGAGCAATAACATAATGAATGAGGATTCTGTATTTGAAAGATCATGGAGGCAAATTGACAAGTCTGGAACGGGAAAGGTACCTCTCTTAAAAGTACATGATTTACTTCGAGCAATTGAGATTGAACTTTTGGGTACAAACAGCGAATCAAAGGACCCTTACTTTTTATCCAATGACAGTGTTGTGAATGTCCAATTAAACTCGGTTGTTAAAGACCTAGAATCAGCATTCAGAACAAACAGGAAAGATCTCCTCGTGTTGAAGCCTGATATGTTTGAAATAATAGAAACGGCTCTTCAAGATATTTCTATATTTGACTATGATTCGATGAGAGTATATGGAGATCTAGAAAGAAATAATACCAAATTCTACGAAGATAATTATAAAAACATAATATTCTCAGATACAGATTTCGAGGTCGATTATAGCGAAGTCGCGAGTCAAGATGACTACGATGAAACAGCGTCGTTAATGGGGTCACCACAGAAGTCCCTGCTATGTTCACCATTAAGTTTATTTGAACAAACCGAATGCATAGATGGAATATTTGGAAAAAATGCTAAAGATATATCCTTTGAAAGGAGGTCTCCAAATTCTAGTCCAGCTGGAAACCAAATATCACGAATTACATCATATGATAGAACTGTATCACGGGTGGTTTCATTTGATGATACCACATCCAACAATTCCCTAGGCTTTCAGTTACGACAATCACTTGATGATTTACAACAATTCCATAGTAATCTTGCCGAGAGGTTCCAAGAATTTGAAATGGAATTGAATCAATTACAAGTACAAAACAGTCATGATTTCAAGAACTTATCCAGTTTAAGCATTAACAACAGTAAGATACAAAACCGTATAGGATCACTTAAGTCAGAAATCGTAAGTATTGGGGATCAGTTGAAGGATTTTAATGGGAATATGAGAACTACACCAAATACCAATGGAACAGGAAATACCCAACTAACTAACACATTTGAAATCATCCCTACAGATGAATTTGTAAACTTGATTAAGGACAAAGAGATATCAATCGCTAGCCAGACTAGTAAAGAAGTAGCTATAGACTTCAAAAATTCAGGTGATAGCATTTTACAACCAGATATCAATACCGACACCACAAAGAATATAAACAAAGTCACACTAAAGGTCATGGATGCAGAAGAGAAGTTGAACTCTTTAGATTCCAATATACCCATCATTGCATCAAACAACTCAGACATAAATTACGGAGGCTCAGAAGCCAAGACGTTTGCATACTTGACTATTTGTTTCAGTCTTGTAATTTTACTTATTTCATTTCAATATAAAAGATCAGGACAAGAATAGTCATGCAGATAGTTTTTTTTTTTTTCAATTCTAATTAATATACCAAATATAAAATCTTTGAGTTACACTTAACCTTAACCCATGTTAACGGATCTTGGATAATTGTCGTAATTATCACCTTCTTCTTCCTGGAAGTAAGGATGAACTAATGCTCTCTTGGCACTAATTCTACCACTTGGGTCATATACCAACATTTGTTCCAAAAGATCAACCCCGTCTTGATCCAAGCTTGGTACAAATTCAGCCAAATTCTTCTTTGACCATTTTGGAAATGTAGGTTTAAAATCTGGTAAATATGACACATCTGGCCAAGTCTCTTCACTTGGAGTACCTAAAATTCTAAAAATTCTAAAGATTTCATCGATTTCGGAATCTCCTGGGAATAGAGGTTTCCTATTACACATTTCAGCAAAGATACATCCAACTGACCACATGTCAACACCAGTAGAGTATTGCTTACCACCTAACAAGATTTCAGGAGCTCTATACCATAACGTAACGACTTCATGAGTATAAGCTCTTAAGGGAACACCAAAAGCTCTGGCCAAACCAAAATCGGCCAATTTCAAATTACCTTCTTTATCAATCAACAAGTTTTGAGGTTTCAAATCTCTATGTAAAACACGATGACTATGACAATGTTTAATACCTTTAACTAATTGATTCATGAACCTCTTAACCATGTTAGCACCTAATCCAACACCCTGAGGGATGGATTCCATGTACTTCTTCAAGTCTAAATCTAAGAATTCGAAAACAAGGTAAAGCTTATGTGAATCAGAATGTATTATATCGTATAATCTAACAATGTTGTTATCACGCATTTCCTTCAAGAGGGAGATTTCTCTAATGGCTGTTGAAGGGACACCTTCATCTTCCGATTCCAATCTGATTTTCTTCAAAGCAACTACTCTATTATTATGCTTGGTGTCTAATGCCTTATAAACAACACCATAGGTACCTTCACCAACTTTCTCTTGACGTTGATAATCTGATAATTCAACCATAATATGCAAATAGAGGGGGAGGTGCTGATATGTAAACGGATTTGGGGGAATTCAAAAAACTAGTATACTTCTGCTTATTGTTCGGTCAACGAATTAATAACTAGATACTATAATCCTGGGTTATGGTTGAGAATAAATAAAAATGTTCTTCCGTATTGATGAGTGTTTAGTTGTTTTGTTTTTCTCAAATTATTGGGCACCTTCGTCTCAGGAAATAGCGCGTTTGTTGCAGCCATGATCACGTGTTCGGGGTTTCAAGGACTATTTTTATTTTGTGTTTTGCTCTACAGGGTATATGATTATGCCTTGTAGTTTCATATATAGTAATATAAAACCAACTTAAATGCAATTAATACCTATAAATACCTAGATGCTATTAAATATAAATATGGACCATTCATTCTTTCGAATGGCCTTCTCCTGCGTCACAGACTTTTATTTCACGTCCCCATTCACTACTAAGAATTTGTTTCCCAGTGATTCTTCTTTCAGGTTTGGGGTCCAAAATTGAGTAGATCACATTCCTGCACCGAGCTCGTTTTAAACTTTCGATGGGATCATACCCACTTGCATCCTTTCTTTTGACAAGATATTCTTCAAAAAATACATCCTTCTTGGGGTCTGCCAATTTCCATAGTTGCCTACCAGTACGCATTGCCATATAGATCACTCCACAGGCCCAAATGTCAACACCACGTGAATCAAATGAGTTTTGGGTGAATTCTTCTGGTGCAATATATGGTGATGAACCACAAATCCCTTCACTAAATTGCACCTCATCCTCCCATGCCATTCTAAAACATTCACCATTACCGAAATCGGTAATTTTTATAACCCCATTTTGAGTCAAAAGTACGTTTTCAGGCTTCAAATCACGATGACTGACTCCCATCTCATGCATGTAATTAACACCTCTAATAAGCTGTTTAAAGAAACAATCAGCCTCAGCATATTCTAATTTTCCAGATGCAATGATTAAGGTGTATAAATCACCACCCAGACAAAACTCCATTACTTCACAATAATCTCCCTTTGCATCCTTTAATAAATCTAAAGTATCTATGATATTGATATTCTTTAATGATGAAGAAATACAAAATTCAGATGTCAAACGACGATTATACTTTTTATCTGATTCATTGGGTTTCCTCTTGAATTCCTTGACGGCATATAACATTTCTTCAGATGTTCCACCAGAGGTAGCTAATGACGATGTCGATGATGTATCCACTTTCTTGTGAGAAATCCTAACCACGCCAAATGCACCTCTACCAATTACTTCTTGGCAACGACCGTATTTTTGTACAAATGATCGAGAGTCTTGCAGTGGTAACCGAGAGTCTTGGGTGATTGTCGTAGCCAGTGGTTGTGGAAGGTATGAGAAAGTTTGTCCCAAAAAAGACCCATTATCTGTTTCACTATTGCTATTGCCTTGGGCTCCATGAGCTTGCGTAACCTCAGATTCATGATATGGTGAAGTATTATTTTTGATATGATTGACTAATCCAGCAAATAATGTGGGAGGTTTATCTCCTGCTTCTTTTGTCGCTGGCTGGGCAGCTTGAATAGCACCCTGAAGTAGGTTTGGAACTGCACTTTTGGCACCGTCCCGACGTTTCTTGGCTCCCAATAGATCCTTCAACATGTTAGATAACTTTTCCTGTCTCTTGGCTGAACGAAGATTGTGCTCATGTAATCCATTTTCCAACATCTTAAATCTTGGTTTATGAACAATCATACTCGAGTTCACAGTAGTATTACTGGTAGATGCATTTGTAGAAGTAAGTATAGATTTGTTCTTCGTAGATGAGGAGCGAGACATCGATTTTGGGGATGCTATTGGTTTCCTTGTCACTGGTGCTGTAGTAGAAGATGTTCTTGAAACTTGAGGAGACTTCATTGATGGAGTAACGGTCCCGACGATAGGGTTGGATCCATTGCTAAGCATAGAATTTATCTTTTGGAGATTGGAATCGGTAACAGTACTTTGTGGTTGAGGATGTACGTAAGTAGGTGCCTGGACACCGAATGTAAGATAATTGACTCTTTCACTAGATGATAGCAGAGAAGGAGAAGTGTTCGTTGATGAAATAGGATTCGTGGCCACGTTCAGAGGAGTGTGGGAGCCGGACCCTACCAAAGGAGATACAACTGGACTTATGTTGTCATTGTTATTACTGGTTGTGTTGCTAGTCTTGTTCTCATTAAAATAGTCAGAAGGTTGTTGATTGATTTCTCTTGGTAAAGGAGAAACTGGGTCATTTTCATCGTCATTTTCATCATTAATTTGGGGAGGGGGGGTAAGTTTAGAATGAGGGTCTTTCTTTTCATTTAACTGGTCAAGATTAGTAGACAGTACACCAAAGAGCTTACCAAGCTTGGTAATGGTCTTCTTTGATTTGGAGTCGCCCATATAAGTTATAAAGGAAGGATAAAGGGGGTTTGGTAAGGATGAACCCCAAACGAATTTTTGGGAAAAAAAACTCGGTATAGAAAAGGATTAGACGAAGACGGTCACACAGGAACCGACTACCCAAGAATCGAGTAGATATGTATAATTAAATGGAGGTGGTGTGTAAAAAAAAATTGATAGGGTCTTTAAATTATGTTGTGATGACTGGAAACGACTACTATATAACTTGTATGCAGAGAAAATTTTTCAGACTTAGTGGCGTGGGAGGTGAGAGAATTAAACAACGCTAGTGACTAAACAAGAAAGGAAAGTCATTGACAAAAGGATCTAGATTTGTGAGAGTGAGGGGGGTTTAAAATAATAGACTTTTAATTCTGTACCAAGTCTTGATTAGCTTTTGTACAATCATGACCCATTAGTTGGTAGGCCCCTTGCGGAATACCTATTCGCTTCCTAAAGGTATTGTTTGTTCTTAAGCACATGATCAGAAATGTGTGGGAGCGCATTTTGCATCCTGATGTTATTTTGTTCCAATGGGGTTGTATAATGCGCTTATGTGATGTTTAAATATAGTCAAATGCTGGGCAAAACCTTTGAATAGCCGAAAATTTAACAGGGCTGTATAGGACGAAAGGAAATGAATGATGGTCAAGGATTCCTGAAAAGCCAAGAATTGTGCCCTCGTTGAAGGTTTTATGAGATTTCCAGCTTAAAATTCTCCTTTAATCGACCTGGTATAAACTAGGCTACTAAACTGAGCTAGTTATCCTAACGTGGTTGCTATTTGAGGTATTGCTATTGTGAAAAAAGGCTTCGAATTTGAAGCGTTAGTTCCTCCAAAATCCATTTTGTACGTTTTTCCCCCAAAACTGCCACCCTTACCAAGCGACCCATACCCATCATCTACCTTAACCGAGAGACATCACATCGTCTAAAAAATTGCGTTTTTGAATTACTGTACAAGTTCATGCACTTCCTTATCGTATATAACGAGAATATGAGACATGCACGTACAGTGTGTATCTCTACCATTTTTTTTGTAAATACGCATTTTGTTATTTGAGCTTCATGCGTAGTAATGTGATGGTTGGTATCTCCCATGTTAACTCATTCAACTGCCTGTTACTTTCTTGGACATGGAATGCTCAATTTCAAAGGAACAGTCTTCACTTTAAGTCTCTTGTTTGTATCAACTGTTTCTATTCTTCATTAATCAACCTAATCATCTTACTCGTTTCTGATATACAATGACGTCATCTATAAATAGAATATGTTAAAACGTCTATTTTTTCGGATATGTAAATCATCTCATGTCGGCAATCACGGGCACCAACGGTTAGTAATTTTAGCACTCCCTTAATACTAACAACAATTTTAGCTCAGTCAATACACTCAGTGCATTCATTATCAATGTTAGTGTAAGAGGATAATTTATGTACCGATTAAAGAATACTTCATTTTAAGGTTCTATACTTTTATTTCTTCACTAATGGTATAGGAGTTTTGATCCAATCTTGTGAAGAGTAATTTATTCTCGGTAATTGTGTATCATGTAGTACTTTACGGTTATCTATCTTAGGACTCTGTTGTGTTTTATATTATGGTACTGCTACATAGTTGGTAATGTCCCTTATTCCGAAATGAATATTTTGAGCTCCAATTGTTCATTATTCAGGAGCTACCACTCTAGTCGGGATTGTCTAGTCCTAGTTATAACTGAGGCGTAACCTGCATTTACACTCAGTCGCTACTTTAACTAGGTCTTACCTACATCAAATTACATTCATATTTTTGCCGTCATTAGCATTTAGTACATAGCATAATACCAACAAAAAATAGTTCACACTATAATTATGTCGTAATTTGCATCTATTTTACTTATTCTTCCACTGTGCTGCTCTTTTCTATGATATTTTAGTTCTACTTCCGCAAGAAGCCTATCCTCATCTTGTAACAATCCCTTAGTTGCATAATATATTTATCTGAATTATTTGGTTAACATATGGCGAAAACTTCTTGTGGAGGTTCATTGTGAGCCCTAATTGATGTGTTTGACCCCAGTAGAGTGGTTGCAGGAACGTGTCGCCGAAATGGTATTCTTCTAACCATATTCATTGTATTTATGTAATTTCACGCGCAGAGATCCGGCCACATGTGTCTATCTTTACCATCCTATTCCCGGGTTAGGGGGCTCCACATGGTCAAACATATGGTGTCATCTCAATTTTATATGTCTCTCTGGTTGTTCGAAGTGATTTAGTCTCCTTGAAACGATGTCAACCCAGAACTATTATTATATCCAAAGCCACGTTTCTCGGATACTGTGTTCGTATTTTATTATAAGCCATGACAAGAATATGAACATGCAATTGTTTGCAGTTCGGAAAAGTGAAGGGGGGGGACGAATATCAACAAAAGATGAAACAGCCAGGAATCTACCTAAATTAATGTAACGGTGGACAGCACCAAAGTAGCACGTATTGATTGGAAGGTGAAACTTCAGACTCCAAACTTGGATTAGCAGAAAGTACTATAAGGGGATGTATAATTCAAGCTAGAGCTCAATGGTTTTATAGATTCAAAACAGATATCTTATATCATGTTTAATGAAGTAAAACCCTACTATTGTAGTCTTAAAAATAAAATATATGGTCCACAACGGCCCTTGCATATCAACATGTTGCGTCAGTGTTGCAACCATATAAGACCTATAAATTACCCCCGAACTCACCACCGATTCTGATCCAAATTCTACAGTTCACCCAAAACTACTTAGAACCTCAAGCTTTATCCTATAGATCCATTTTGTCCATATATTATCCAAGCTGATACTATTCAATGATGAACTTGGTATTTTTCGCAGTCTTATTGGCACTCACTAATCCCACGTTACAAGCCGCACTTCCTTCCAAAAGAGACACGGACCCCAATCAGAGTCTCGTGAGTAACCCAGTAGACCATGTTGATCTATTTTACGGTACCGAGGGTGGTGGTCACATGTTCCCTGGGTCGAGTCGCCCATTCGGAATGGCTAAGTTGGGCATTGATGTTATAGATTCTAAGAGTGGTGATGCGTACTCTGGATACGCACCTGATGGGAAAATCACTGGTATTTCTATGATGCATGAATCAGGTACCGGTGGTGCTCCCGAATATGGGGTGGTTACACAATTGCCATTTATTGGTGAATTCAATTACTCGGATGAAGTGAGCTTGACTAGAAAGACCCACGACATCGCCAAGGTTGGTTATTACAATTTTAATTCCTCTGATGATATTATTGTGGAATTTGCAGCTGCTGAAAGATCAGGTATCTTGAAGTACACATTCCCAGAATATCATTCTCCTCAAGTATTGGTCAACGGATCGCATCATTTGGGTTGTCGCGGTAGACCTCAATGGAATCAAGATTTCCAAAAAGGTTCAATCACGGCTAATAGTGATTTGTCGGGTTATACTGGTGATATCACCATTACAGGTGGTTGGGGTGAGCAATCAGATTGGACTTTATACTACTGTGCTGAATTTGAAAATAAGGCTACTTCAGTGAAGAGTTTTGAAGGCTCGAATGTTGTTAATGGTTCCAAATCTTCTTCGGCCAATAGTGAAGACTCTTTTGGTTTGGTATTTCTGTGGGATTCGAAAACTTCAACTGTACAATCTCAAGTTGGTATTTCGTTTATTTCTACTGATCAAGCATGTTCTAATTTGAAAAACGACTTTTCTGATACTGGTTTTGACTTGGATCAAACTGTAAAAGATACTCAAGATATATGGAACAAGGAAGTTTTTGATAAAGTTTCTCTCTCCCTGGAAAATGATACACTTGCCTCATATGTTTATACAAGTTTGTATGGGGCCCACTTAATGCCTACAAATAGAACTGGTGAAGCTCCTAATTGGAATGACAAAAGTTCCACTTACTACGATGACTGGTTCACTATCTGGGATACTTTTAGATGCTTGAATCCATTATTTAATATCATTAATCCTAACAGAGCGTCAGAGTTGATTCAAAGTTTAATTAACATCTATAAGCACGATGGTTATACCCCCGATGGAAGAAGTGCTAATCAAAATGGTAGAACACAAGGAGGCTCAAATTCTGATATTGTCATTGCAGATGCTTATGTTAAGAGTATTCCAGATATAAATTGGAACGATGCTTTTGAGGCTATGGTAAAGAATGCTGAAGTGACACCCCCGTATGTACATGATCCTTCTGCACCTGATGCTTCAAACCAAGAAGGTAGAGGTGCTCTTCCAGACTGGTTACAGTATGGTTATATTACAAGAAAATATACCAGATCAGTTACCAGAACCATGGAGTATTCATATGATGATTTTGCACTTTCGGTGGTTGCAAAAGGATTGAATAATCAAACTGCCCACGATCGTTATCTCAAAAGATCTGCCAATTGGCAAAACATTTGGAACTTCAATGCTACTGCTAAAGATAGAACCTATAAGGGATTCGTACAACCTAAGAATGCTGATGGTTCATTTAATAATTCTAACTACGATCCTTTATCATGTGGTGGTTGTTATTGGGGTGATGATGAGTACGAAGGTAAACCTATTGAATATGGATGGTCTGTTCCATTTGATATTCAAACTTTACTTACATTCATCGGAGATAATGACACTTTTGTCAGAAGATTGGATGACATGTATGAGTTGCATGGACCAAATGAAGTTGTAGATGTTGGTAATGAGCCAAGTTTCCTTACCCCTTATCTTTACAATTATGTAAATCAACAACACAGAACAGTTGAAACTGTTAGATGGATTATTGACAAATATTTCTCCCTCGGAAGTAAAGGATTACCAGGAAATTCAGACGCTGGAGCCATGCAATCTTGGTTGTTATTTGGAATCTTCGGATTTTATCCAATTGCCGGTACTCCAAACTACTTGATTTCAACTCCTTTAGCAAAGTATACTTCCATTAATTTAGAAAATGATAAAAAGTTGGAGATTATTGCCGATAATGTTTCTCAAGATAACATTTATATCAAAGGGCTTAAAATCAATGGTAATTCTTTCAAACAAAACTGGATTGATCATGATACGCTCTTCAAGAATGGGGGTACCATTGAATTTGACTTAACCAACACCCCAACAGTTTGGGAATCTGGTCCAGAACCACCAAGTCCAGGTCACTACAAACTAGTATAAGAGTATCATGGTATGACTCTTCACATTTCTTCACTTCAATGCTTTTTAATTTCGCTTCCGCATATTATTTTTCTAAAGCTATATAGATATAGGTATAGATATAGATAGTAGCCTATCAAATAAAACAAATAGGGTTTCAAATTTCTAGTTCTTCTCCATTGATTGTGCAAGATAGGCCTATTAAGTCAAGATACGTTGTGACCTTTTCTTCTAAAATTTTGAAGTCTTTGCATTGATTAAGTCTGGGGTCACGGAATATCATCTTTTCTTTTAGGTAGTTAACTATTTGTTCAGAAGTAATGTATAGGTTGATAGGAAGACTTTTATTTTTGGCTATGTCGTAGCATTCCTTCAAATGTAATATTAGCTGTAATTTGACTTCAAATTTGTCCGCTTCGTGACGTACCGTGAATTCTAAATCACAGACATAATCAGGCATTATTTCCACATCATTCAGTGTCAATGATCTTCTCTTCCTCTGAATCTTTGTATCTGGATTAACTAAGGTAGTATCTGAAAATCCTAACTCATTCAAGATCTTTATAATAGTTCTTCCAAGTCGTGATATCTTATTTCCTGGCTCAAAATTAGAGGCTGTTAATGGTCTATCTAATTTGGGCCAGATAACACATGTCGACGAATTGTTGTTATTGTCTACAAATCTAAGCTGTTTAATAAAGGTACCAAGACGGGAAGTCCTAATTATATTTTGTTGAATCCTGATCTTCCTCCTTGACACTGGAAATGGCTTCTTGAACACAGATTTTGATTTAGGGGTACAATATGAGTAATTTGCAACCAAAAGCTTTTTGCAGCGATATGCTGGAACTGGCGTAGGATGATAAATCATTGATAAACTCTTCCAAACTCTTTAATATTGGAGAACAATTATCTATAGATACACATGTAGAGATATATGTGCTAGTTTTAAAAATGTGGTAGTTTGATTGATAGTGGTTTCAGGTGGTGTATTGTCATGAGTGTAAGAAAAGTTTAGAATTTGCGATTGTGGTCATTACGTATCACATTTTGATATATTACTTACGTCATAGAATTGAAATAAATGATACAAGGAGGAGTTATAAAGTTTTTTTCTATATCGATGTCTCATTGGTGTCATCTGGTCTTCGTAACGACAATGGTTCTTCTTCTTCCTCTTCTTCGGGAATGTCCGAGATATCAGACAGTTCCTGGAGATCTGGACTTGTTTGCTCACTCTCTTGTTGAGCAGGCTGTTCTAGGAATCCATATCCATCGTCACCTTCGTAAATCTGTTCCTTTTGTGTGCCCAGATAAAGTGCCTTGTTTCTAAGTCTTTCTCGTATGGCTTGGGAAGATACAAATGTGCCCTTTTGAATTATTGGAGCTTGTGCTTTCAGGGTTTGAATACTAGTAGATTTTCCTTCAGTGGTAGTTTCTGTAGAAGGTCCTGCCACTGGGGAAACCATTTCGGTGCCTTCCTCCGTAGATACAATTTCTGTGTCCTTTCCAGAGGAACGGATTTCAGTAACCTTGTCACTTTTTGTATCTTCTTCGGTTCTACGTATATCAATGGTAACCAGATTTAAAAGCCTGTTTAAAAATTGTATCGTTTGAGTACTCATTGAACTAACCTCTGATTTCGCCTGCTCCATTATAGGTTCTATATTCTCCTCTATTTTGGAAGCGATCTTTCTTCCTTGCTTCTTTCCTATAGATTTGGCACCTTCTCTTACCTTAACCTCCAAATCTTCTGGAGAAACCAAGACAAATACCCAACGAATGATCTTTAGATTGTATCCACTGACAAAGCCAATAACTACCCCCATATATACACTAGCGAGTACAAAGTGGAAAGTATTCGAGACAAACAAGATAATCTGCAGTTTCATCCATTCCTGATCTTTTATGTTTTGATTGTTTTGCAACTCCAATAGATATGACAATGGGACAACCAACGGGATCTTGATAAACACAGTATACACCATAATGTTGATGCCCAACATTATAGGTACAAATAATGTATGGGAAAGCACGGCAAGAACAAAGTTAAACACGCCTGTGGTTACCCACCATGCCATTGACACCGGCGGCACCACCATGTAATCGAATACAGCACATACGGCCCCATACACCTGTTCATATTTGACGACTTGAGACATGTAGTAAAGAAGTGTTGATTGTTGGCATATGATATTATTAACATTGCAATCGCACTTAATTATCGCCTGCACCAGACTGCCTCAATATCTTGCCCTCATAAATTTAGGGGATTAGCCCATCTAGAGTGTGTACTTTAATACCTGCAACCGCCTTGAGGGTATTACCCATTCCTAAAGCAACTTAATAGTTGGCCGCTGTAATCCTAGTGCTTGATTGCTATCAAGCGTGTGTTGTCTCTGTTTGCTACTCCATAAAATTCCTATTCGACGATTAAGCTTTCCCGTTTATCCCCTGCTCTTCTGGTATTGCTACCATTTACCTTAAAAATATAAGATTAATTAGTATAGTTGGACATATCTTACAAATCATTTACTTTACAGAGAAACTCTTACAACTATTTACGTGATAATTGTCTAGCCAATAATTGATCACATCAGCCTTCGGCTTCTTGCATTCTACTTCTTCAACTCTTGTACTCTTTTACGCTTCTACTCTTTTACTCATGTACTCTGTTACTCTTGTACTCTTCAACTCTCGTACTCTTTTACGCTTCTACTTCTTTCTCTCTTGTCTTGAACTGTATATTATCAATATTAGTATCTGACATTACCCAAGTATTCTTGGTGAAAACAAACCTTTGTAACCCTCCGAATAAAAATATGTAGGAATATATATATATCAACAATGAATGATATTAGTAATTGAAGAAAAATTTGAAAATAATGTTTATGTTTATGCAGACTGAAGTCTATGTGTCGTAGATATGCTTGTGGTTGTCATCAATAGTGGGGTTGTGTGTGTGTATACGTATTTGGAGACCCGTCGGCTCCAAACAGTCAGTCTTAAATCATGTGGTTAAAATAGTAGCATTGTTGGTATTATTGTTGTTGGAATTCATTTTTCCATCCTCGTTATCATCTTTGCCAAGAGTTCCAATGATTTTCTTCTTGTTGTTGTTGACTACAACACGTTTGTTGATTTTGTCTTGTTGAATTTTGTGATGTTGAAGTTTGATGAAATCCATGTAATAGTTGCCAAATACATTCCAGTGGAATTTGACAAGCGTAGATATACGACCAGCTATATTCTTCAATTCAGAGCCACTATTAGCACTAACATTAGTGCTACTATTGTTACTATTGGAACCATTACTTGAACTAACATCATTCTCTTCCTTGGTTGGGTATACGGCCTCTTCGTTATTGTTCATATTACTGACGATTTCATTCAACAAATCTTTGAAGATTTTAGCTTCCATTAATCCATATACTTCAGAGCTTGGTTGAATGTGCTTAATAAGCCAGTTGTAACTGAATTCAATCATCTCATTAGGTAAGTTATTAGAAGTACCCATGACATTTTTCACCAATTGGAGTGAAATGGCTGTGATATTCTTTGTCCACTTAATATTTCCATTGTCATCTGTAACAATAGCTAAGATCTGTTGTTGAACCTTGAGGATGTTTGCGTGTGAAAGAAGAGTGGTAAAAGTGGTTGAACCGGAATTTTCTGTATGCTTTCTAGAATTAACAACCAACTGTTTGTATAATACAACACACAATTGAACACACACCAATTGTCTAACATCTGCACGAAGAAGAACAAGACGAGTGTGATCGAAAGCCAAAGTAGAAGGAAATTCGGTAGCCATTTGGCGACAAGATAAAAGATCTATGATTGAGGAAACAATAATAGGTTTGATCACTGAATCATTAATGATTACTTCTTCATTTTCTTCTTCTAACAATAGATTTGATTCGGACTTCTTGATGAATCTCTTGTAAAACCAATTAAGGGAATCGTTGATATTGATCTTTTGATGATTTATGAGGGTTTGGAAGTAATCGCGTTCAAAGTCCACGGCAGTTTCAATAAGAACAGGACGTAAGATGCGGATTTGGTGATTTGCAACGTCTAATTTCATAGCCTCTAATATTTGGAAAATCATACGTAATCCACCGACAAGGTAGTCCACGGAATTATGATTGTAAGCATCAACGAATTTTTGATGCATTTCAATAACCCACTGATCACGCATAGGAGCACAATGAGATTTGAAGACATCACCCAACCATTTGGACATTTCGACAAAATCAAAAGAGCCATGGTTGAGTTGTTGAATCAAGAGTTCTATGTCCATGATTTCATTGACTTGTTGGCGATCTTTGGTAGGCAAAAGAGAAAGAAGAATATCCCTCAAGGTTGTAAATAAGATAGGCAATCTGTGGATTTTGATTGGGGCCGAAGATGACGACTTTGCTCTAGCAAAAAATTGTCCACATTCCTTTTGGATTTCGAGCCAATACTTGTCGATGATTGACTTCTTTCTCTTGCCTCTTTCGCCATCCAAGTTTGGTCTAAATTGGAGTTGGGGATCAAAAAGGATATCGTGACGAAGTTGAGGGTTCTTCAAGATCTCATGAAGGTCTATTTCTTTCAAAGATTGAAGGTTTATAGGAGGCAAGGAGGAGATGTTATTAGAAGATGATGACGACGAGTGGTGGTTCGGTTGTTGCAGCTGTTGCAGCTGTTGGGTGTGAAGGTGATGATGGAAGTGATGGTGGCCTCTCAGGGAGTTGTAGTTGATGATCGGTAAAGATCTTGATCTGAATCTTCTTATGAATTTAGGGGCCTTAGATTTGGAGGTGGAGGAGATATTTGACGAGGTGGTTGGTAGTTTGGAAGAGGGAATGTTTGAGGAGGGGATGGTGGGGTTGTTGGTGTTGTGGATATTACTGGAGTTGATTTGGGAGGATGGGTTATTTGTGTGTGAAGAAGACGAGGCAGAGCATACCACGGCAGGGGTGGTGTTTCCTGGAGTCTCGGTGGACATCGCTTCATTGGTATAAGACTTTGGGGAGGGCATAGTGTCGTAGGCACCAGGGGAAGTAGGGTTGTTGTCTTGATGGATGGATACAGCTGCGGTCTTGTTGGATGTGCCAACAATGGAGGGGTCGAGTCTCACTCGTTTTGGGTGGTCGCCGCCAGACGAGGATGGAGAAGCGGAAGAAGACGAATTTCTCTTGAAGGAGGTAGAGGCGGCGGTGGCGGCAGCAGCGACGGTGGCAACAGAGTCGGTGGACGTCGAGCTGGCCAGTCCAGTGGCGGGGGTGTTGGCGACGGGGGTCTGCGCAGATGCGGGTGCAGGGGACTTATCAAAACACACCTGTCTGAATTGATGTTCTTCCAGGAAAACCTGTTGATCATCTGGTTTGTTGTTCATATTCATCATAGTAGTAACTGTGAAGGGGTAGCGGAAGATGAAGATGACGATATAGTGTGGGACGGGATGGGGTGGAGTGTAAAAATTGGAGTTAACGGGGATTAAGGGTGAAAGAAAAGATGATGATGAAACTGAGAAAAAATGATGGTGTCGATAATATTCAAATGAAATAGATTACCTGATAAATAAGAAATAGGCAACTCACACCAAAGGCAAAATAATGACTGAAATGGGATGAGTAACAATAGCAGTAGTGCGCACCTGTGAATTTGGCAATCGTAAAAACGTAGCCGAATATTTGTTTGTCAGAAACTACTAGGCACGAGAATGAGGGTGATATGATATGGAGACGGGAGAGAGTGTTGGTGGAGTTAGCGATTATCCGTGGACGTGCTTTCTCCGGAAGGGGATTTTTTTTTCTTTTTCTTTTTCTTTTTCTTTTGGGAGGGGGGGAGAGAGAGAAAAAATGGGTGCGTTGACTGTATACTAAAGAATGAGAGAATGATGATGGCAAAACTAAAGGGTATAATTACGATTACGCATCGGAGATGTGTGACTGGAGGGAGATTTGTGTGGAGGGATGTTTTGCAGGTCGAGGGTATGTGCAGTGCCGAAGTAATAATTGACATGACGGTGTGCCATATTGGTCAAGAGAAATGAGGGTGAGAGTTTGTTCCGGTACCGCTGCCATCATTGTCAGAGAATTCTTGACTATGGTTGTCACATGAGCCGGGATTTCTTTTTCTGTTTCATTCACATTATTATTTGAGGAGGGGTGAGAGGGAGAGACCAAGACTGAGAGTGAGAGGGAGTGATCAGAGAACATATTAATGCCGCTTCTTTGTGAAATGCCCCATCAGTTTATTTTCGCACTTTAGATGGGGGAACTTACTCTCTGACGTTTCTTTTTTTTTTCTTTTTTTTGAGCTCGCCCATGGGTCGTCGTTTTTCCTTTTTTCTTTTGTATTTAAAGTTTTTTTCTTTTGGGTGGAGTGCACACTCAATCGGTTGGGGATGTGCGTTTAGCACTATAGTGGACATATACTCCAAAAAGAAAAGAAAGAAACGAAAAGAAAAGAAAAGTGAGCAAAAGAAATGGATTCTCCGAAATTATGCCCCAATTGGGCATGTTCAATGTTGCACCCATAGGGGGTTCCAAAAATTTCCTCCAGACGTAAAAGGGAACTCAGTTGATCCAGACAGACACGTCTCTGGCAGAGAAGCGTCCATCGGCGTTATATGGCGCACCTCGACACTATTTTATCTGTCCCCATTCTGGCCCTATTTCATCTGGAACATAAACTGCCGAGCCCAGTAGTACGCAGCAGAAACACGATACATGTACTTCCATTGAGCAACGCTACACTTCGGAGTCGTTGATGCTGCTGTGTTGTGGTTACTGCTGCTACTGCTAGCTTCGGTACTTGTTTCTGCTGTCTTCTCTGGTCCTCGGTCCGGCCACCCAGCACGGTAGATCTGCCCCACTACCTTCCATACACTCTCTCGCACCACACTACATTAACGAACCTAATCTCACTAAACCGCACAGGATGTACATGCCGTCAACAGTCACACAATCGCAACCTCACCCGACAACTCCAATTTGCGTTTACCTGGTCGGGTTCCATGTGTCATGTGCGACGGCGGTACTCCACCCTGTATCTACTGACCACCGTTGCTTGCCCGTTTTCTGTCCAGCCAATGCCCGGCACCACCACTACTCTCCTAGGTGCTGTGCCTTCTTTTACGTAATCCCGCCCCCACACGACCCGCTTCAGGGGTGTGTACATGTCCAACTGTGATACCCTATTTATCTCATCAACTTGCGCTTAACCCCAAACCCTCTCTCACGCTCTCAACTTGGTATTTTCAAAAAAAACCTCATCTTCGGACTTGTTATTCTTCTGCCATTCACCAGTGCTGTTTCGACAACTTTCACCCTACCACGCCCCTGCCGTGACATATCCTTTTTTTCGCCACCGTACTACATAACGGCGTTCTTGTTTTATTCGTACCAGCCAAGTTGGCCTAGTTTTTCCTACCTATTTACCAACACATTGATGTAGCGCCATGTCGGTCAATACACTAGTTCCTCCTCGGGCACCCCCATCCTCGCTACATGATCAGGACAACAACCCAATGTCCCAGAATGCCGCTTCTGCTGGCGATACCGCCTCGCCTTCGGCCCCGGTCCCGGCCCAGGGCCCTCCCCCACCAGGCCTATCCACATCTACGTCGCTGTCTTCGACTTCGGCCTCCGGCAAGACCCAAACGGTGTTCATTCACAAACTCTACGACATGCTTCATGATCCCACCATCTCCCATCTCATTTGGTGGGCTCCATCTAATGACTCGTTCTGCTTGCTTCCCGGCGAAGACTTCTCCAAGGTGTTGGCCCAATACTTCAAGCACACCAATATTGCCTCCTTCATAAGACAACTCAACATGTACGGCTTCCACAAGGTCAACGATACCTTCCAGAACTCGGACTCTGCGGCGTCTTCGCCATCAGCATCGTCCCAAGTCTCCGGTTCTTCGACCACCTCGGCCAACAAGTGGGAGTTCCGTCACTCAACTAACCAGTTCAGAAAAGGCGATGTAGACTCCTTGAAGCTTATAAAGAGAAGATCCTCAAAGAACACCAACTCTCATAAAGAAGTGGTCAATTTGAAATCCCTTCCTCCCACTTCAAATCCAAAGGTTCCCTTGGATCTTGCATATCCATACTCTTCTGACCCATCCTCCTCCTCGAGTACTTATCCACAACAGTATCATGTTTATTCGGACGACGAGGCTCCCTCTCCTTCCTCTCGTAGCCGTTTACCTTCAGACGGCCTGCAACAAAGCTACCATAGATCGTTATACCTCCAACACCAATCCCCATTCCACGGTATGAGTCCACATCAGCAACAGCAACAGCAACAGCATCAACAGCATCAACAGCAACAACAGCAACAACAACAGAAGCAGCAGCAACTGCAATATCCTCACCAACTCCAACAACCACAATCTCAACAACTCCATTCTCCCCATCCCCATCATTACCCCCAACTCCCCACTTCGCCTGCTCCTGATGCTGCACATAACCGCCTGCCCACGCCGTTGCTTGCACCCCCATCAAAAGAACACAATGCCTCCAACTCTTCCACGCCCGGTCCAACGCCAGTACCAACAAACCATGCCCCTCCACTAGTGCTGGCACCTTCGTTCGAGAACTCCATCAACTTCAAGTTCATTGAATTGAACACACAGTCGAATTACCTCAAAAATGAACTCAATATTTTGAGTTCAAAGTACGATCAGGTGACCCAGGAATTGAAACGAAACCTGGAAGATTCTCTTCAAATCTTGGAAATGTTCGAAAAGGTTCTCGATTCCAAGAATTCTGATCAAAAAAATACCAAACAGGAGAATGAAATTACAGGTATTATTAGTAGAGCTGATACAAGAACTCCGGTTCAGTCCTTGCGTGAAACAGAAGATGACTTAAATACGTCTCCGATGACCAGAGTTGCTCCAAAGACTGAGCCTTCTCTGCTAGAAACTATTGCCCATCCAATGGCTAAGGAAATTAGCAAATTCAAACAGACATTGATACAACGAATCAACCAACAATCACTGCAAGCTGGAAATTCGGTACCCCATAGTACTACTGCTTCGTCTTATCACTTGAATAACCCTCCACATGGTGTTGGTTCCTCCAAAAAACCTTCCAATTCAAACATTCAGATTGTGCCCCAATATTACCCATTAAATCCTCACTATAACCTTTATAATCCTCACAATGAAGCAACATATAAAGGAAAATTGAGTACGTCGCTGATGTACTCGGTAGAAGACCAATCAACTAGTAGTGGTGTACGTCATCAGTCTACATTAATGGATCCTCTTCAACCAATACCATCTAGACGTGATTCTAGACTTTTGTGTGAAGATGGAATTCCAAACAATCCAGCCAATAACAATCTTGGGGCTTCATTTAGAATCCGTGCTGAATCAAAAAGTTATAGTCCTTTGACTATTAATGGACCTACCGGCTCGGGTGCCACTTCCAATACACATCCTCCACAACCAAATGGACAACCACAACATGGAACAATATTATCATCAAGTCAAGCACCATCGTCATCTAGATCTTCAATTTTTGATCCAGCCAAAGTAACCGAAACATCCAAATTCCAGCAATATCCATTCCCCAATATGGCCAATGCTGAGGGAAGGACCACTCCTGGAAACGCTTCGGGCACAACGAACCATATACAGAATAAAACTACAAATGCCCCACCAAATCATTCAAAACTCTATAGTACAAGAACCAACTCCTTACCCAATCCATTAATAGACCATGCGCAATCCCCTGACCCAAATGGACCCCAAGGATCTGGAGGACCTACCTCAAACCATTATTTCAATCAAAGAAATTCGTTTACTTCAGTATACGATCACAACAACCAATCTTCACCAGGCCCTTCACTACCACCACATCATCAATACAATTCAGTTCCATCGCATGTTCAAGGAGGCCCATCACAACCCCCTACTTTGATTCCAATTCCTAGGTCCACATCTTCTACCAGTATGAACCCCACCGTGAATTCATTGGTGAGTGACACTCACAAACCAGGAACTCCTCCAAACACTTTACCCAAAATGACTATTCCCAATAGCAGCAATAATACTAGTACTTCAACTTCGGAACCAACTTCAGAAGTTAAACCTCAACTTCCCTCAGTCAGTGAACTCGACAGGTCTATCAACCAAAGTACTCCTTTTAGACCAGAATCAAAACTACAATCAATTTTACATCAAGATAGTCGTCCTCCTTTATTATCTGAGGATGAAGATTCTGTCCTGTTGAAGAAACGAAAAGTGAATGAATGAATAGAAATGGTACGCAAAAAAAAGAATGTATTATAGACCTGACCATTGTATTCGAATGTATTTTTATGTAAATCTAGATAGTCTAAATATGTATGCTCAACATCAATACATCGAAAGCACGATCTAACTAAATCAACTCTCCACTTCAAACACCATATATTCAGAAACATCGACATGAATATCATCATCATGGTGAAAACTTGTCATATTCGCTAGAATTCCTTTATTTCTCTCTTCAAAGGCTCCACATATTCGTTCTCCAAAGTATCCTTCACATAGACGATATAATAAGGTGTAGCAGTGTTTCCATCATTGAAATCAAACACTTCACTGAATGGAACTTCCGTCACCATCTCATCATTATACTTTCTATACACATTTCTGTGAGGATCTTTAATGTAGACCCAATAATGCCCATAACTAGCCTCACCCCTGTGGATGAAAATTGCAAAGATCGAGTATCCCACTTTAGTATAGGAAGTGAATTGACCCGACACATTGGCCTTTAAAGTCTCTAACTCGTCATCAATGGATTTCAAGTCTTCCTTTAACTTCTTGATTTGTGCTTCAATCTGGGAAACCACACTTGGGTCTATATTTAGCTCACAATTTTCTTGGTTCAATATTCTTTCTTCAAGGAATTTCTTGGATGAAATTAACGAATCAATAATACTAAGATTGGTAGTTTCGTCGACCTTCAAAATCATTTCCTTCTTTTCTTCAAGATTTTGAATTTGTGATTTCCACTGGAAAACTTCGCTTCTCTTGTGAAGAATTTCTGGATCTTGAGTATCCAAATATCTATCAAGGTAAATCTTCTCGCTGTATGGAATTGGTTCCAACGACTTATATGGCACTAATCGTTCCCTATCAAACATGACTCTTTGGACATGGAATTGTAAGACTTCTGGTAATTCACTGATTGTAAGAGACTTTTTCACATATCCTTCTTCTAATTTAACCAAATCTTCACTGAAATAATTATCCAATGAATCATAAATATTCTTAGGATGATCACTGACATTGATAATCAAACTGAAAAAACGCTCTATGGAAATACGAGACTTACTGCCTTTGGAATCTAATGGTGTGATGGTCTGTTTAGTCTTTCCGTTGAAAAGCTTCTTTACCAAATCTATTTGTTCACCATCTTCATCCAACAGTTCTGGAATAAGTGCCGTCTCTATTTGATATGTTACATTCTCAATACATTCGGTGACATCTTGTTGTCTTCCTACTTCTATAGTACTTTCCATTTGATCAGTACTAATAGGTAAGAGGCATGAATCTTTAAGATGTAGACTATTCTTTGGAGTTTCAGCAGTCTGTTCAACTTCACTGTCAATAACCTGTACTGTTTCATTCAATGAGTCCTCACGATTCATGTCTTCTTTGTGAGTGACACTGCCTTGAAAAGTGGCCATGTTCTCTTCATAATTCGGACTTGTGATATCCTCAACGAGTTCCTCGACGAGTTCATCTTCTGGGGATTGAGATCTTATCACAATTGGCTCAGTAGTTGTTCCAGCAGCTTGTTCATCTAATTCTATCAAATCATCATCTTCAGGAACCATAACTTCCTTCTCTTCGTCAACTTTGAATGATACTGGTTGCGACAATGGCAAAAATGACAAGTATGCTAACTCTTTCGATGGCTGAACACATCTCTTTCCGGAATGAATCATTTCTTCAAACAAATGTCTCAAGTGATAAATAAATTGATTAGATCTTGTAATTTCTAATTCTTCCACTTTTCTTCCGCCGATTTTTCTATTTTGAATCTGAACCATGTCAGTTCCATCAAAATTCAATATAAGGTCTCTCAATGGTTTGATGCAAAAATAATATTGCAATAATGAATTCAAGTAGCATGTATTCCCAATGTTGTCTAATCCAGCTGGCCAATTTTCGGCTGGTAATAAAGATGGATCAACTTTACCGTTCTTCAAGAAACTGAACAAGATTTCTGATTTCTTACTTTCGGCTATTAATTTCAAACAATATCTCAATACTCTGATGTCGTTTTCTCCTTCACCTGAAACTGCTCTCTTCTGGAAATTGGTTATAACTTCAAAATCAGGTGCATTTGTTTTGCAGTCCAATATTTCGTAGGCTTTTATTGTGGTGATATCATCTCTTGAAATCTTGGAGATGTCGGGTAACTTAGTTTCAAGATAATTCAAAAGTAAATAGCTCTTTCTATTAACTGCCACAGAAAGTAATGCTCTATGTAATAATATTACATTAGGAGCATTGGAATTGAAACCATTTGCTTGTAATACTTCATCAAGTTGAAATTCATAAGCAGTAATTACCACCTCATCTTCGGTGATCTCTTCGATACTTAATTGATCCAATGCCATATCAAGTGGGATAATTTCATTATCGATATAATTGAATAATTGCTTTGAACTTCGAGCTTTTGCAATTGTTATTAATTGACGGTTGAAATAAGAATAGTTCTTGATATCTTCCTTGAATGAAGATTTGTACATAGCTATCACCACATCATCTTCAATATTTTCAATTTCGCTCTCTCGCACAGGAATCCCTAAGACCTTCATGGCTTCCATATAATCGTAAAATCCAACCAATTCACCGCGTGTAGATAAGTTCTTATAATATTTTGTCAATTTACTTGTTGTTGAAGAACCATTACGGAAACTGATAGTATTTTTCAATGAATCCACATAGTGCAATTTGTTGACCATATCTGATTTAACTGTATTTTCAAAGCATTTAATGATCAACTCATCTTGATAATAAGAACATAAATTCAAATTGATCAAAAATGGCAATTGGTTGGAATTGTGATTTTTGAAATGAACAAGATTGATGTGTTTATCATATTCTAGAATCTTAGAGAAGATCAATGAAAAGTTGTCAGAGTATGAATAAGTAACCTCAAATTCATTATTAGGAACGATCTTTCCGTATACTTTGGCAGCCAAATATATCAATTCTTGAACTCTTCTTATGTATGATTCTTTCAATCCTGGAGACAAGGTCAAATTAGGAGGTACTAAATCTGTCTTTTCATCATTCAAAGTAAAAGATAATTTATTCAATAGAAATGAAATATCTATTTGTGTATCCAACACAGTATTTGCAACACTAATTGTTTTAATAGAATCCTCTGGCCTTAAAAGTATAGGCCCCTTTAATACCTTGATCAATACTTTAAAACAATGGATCAAATTAGGAGTAGTGTCAGCCGATAAGTTGGGGTGTTTCTTGATACCTTCAAGATATCTTTCATTGATTATTTCTTGATCAATAATTGGTAAGAGGTCATTTTTGGAAAATTCTTGATTGAATACCGATACTCTTAAGATATGGTTTGATTTTGCATTTGAACTCATGAAGAATGCATCATCTATTAATGATTCCTTGGGAGAGTATCTCAAAAGGTTCAAATCGTCGCTGGAGATCATCAGGAGGGGGATAATGTGATATTCATGTTTGTCTACCGGGAAGAAGGAATTCGCTTGATTTTCTAATACCATAATTCTGAAATGATTCACTTCATGTTTCTCAGGAGTTCCAACCAATAACCCTCTAATTATAGTTAACGATTGGGAAGATTCTTCGAGCTCTATGTGATCTGAAGATGGGGCATAATTCAAGCTATTATTGAGGGTCAAGACATGGGCGGCAGCTTCATTATTGGCCAACTTGCTCAAATTGGAGGAATAATCAATTGGTTTCGAGTTCAATAAGCTGTAATTGAAAGTGGATTTGAACCGTAAAGTATACTTTAGATCGTCCAAAATTCGATTCAATGTTTTGAACGGGTACTTTTGGAGTTCAGAGGTACTAATTGACGTTGGTTGATGATCTATTTCTATGTTATTACTAATGGACAGGTCACCAGGAGTGGTCGGATCTGGCTGGTTCAAGAAGGGATTTTTGCTCTTTAGTGGGTTGCTTTCAGCATCTTTGACAACGCTATTCAGATGGCCAACCAAAGATCCATCCGGAGTATTTGCACGATCTCCCTGCAGCAATTCATTCGTCATGATGATTGGAGTTTCTAATAATCGGATAAACAGTGCCTTCTAATACGTGATCAAAATCAAATCTTTATGCAAGCCAAGTTTTTGGTGACACTGCGCGCAGTAAATACCAACAAGAAAAATGACTATGTTTCAGGGAAGAAGTTCCAAGTAGCAGATATTAGAGGTTACAACAGGACTATAGTATTGATAATTGCTGGAGCAGATACACAGTGTACAGAAGTACCAGAGGCGATATAAATTACGGAACAGAAACGTATAAAACAAACCGATACTTGAGCGTCCATTGAAGCAGCGTTTAAGCCTACACTTATTCAACCCATTATTTCTTCATCCATTACTTGCTAATTAAAGTGACCATGCCGGCGCCACAGTCTATTGATTTGGAGAAGATCAGAGAAAACTCAGATGGGTCATACAGCGGAATGCTTTCGCAGGGATTCAATGAAGTGGTGGTCAATAATCCGTACTTTGCAGCCGGGGGAGGTCTTATGCTCTTGGGGACCTCATTGGCTTTGGCAAGACAGGGGATCGTGAAAAGTTCTGGCTTTCTCTACCGCCAGATGTTGGTGGACCTTGAAATCCCTTCGAAGGACAAATCTTACCTTTGGTTCTTGGAATGGATGTCTCGTTATAAACATAGGAGCTCAAGGCATCTCTCGGTGGAAACCAATTATATCCAACACGATAATGGTGCAGTGACCACCAAATTTTCCTTGGTTCCAGGTCCTGGAAAACATTTGATTCGTTATAAAGGTGCCTATATGATGGTCAATCGTGAAAGATCGGGAAAATTGTTGGACATGACGAGTGGTACTCCTTTTGAAACCGTTACCTTGACTACACTTTATAGAGATCGTTATTTATTCGGTGATTTACTTGGAGAAGCCAAAAAACTCGCTTTGAAGGCCCGTGAAGGTAAAACCGTATTGTTTACTTCGTGGGGTCCAGAATGGAGACCTTTTGGTCAACCCAGAAAAAAGAGAATGTTGGGATCGGTGATTTTGGATAATGGGATCACCGAAGAAATCGTTGCTGACGTTAAGGACTTCTTGAACAGTGGTGACTGGTACCATCAAAGAGGAATCCCATATAGAAGAGGATACTTGTTGTATGGGCCTCCGGGAAGTGGAAAAACATCATTCATCCAAGCTTTGGCCGGTGAATTAGATTACAATATTTGTATCTTAAATTTGTCAGAGAACAACTTGACTGACGATAGATTGAATCATCTAATGAATCACATTCCAGAAAGATCCATTTTGTTGTTGGAAGATATTGATGCTGCTTTCAATAAAAGAGAACAAAGTGAAGACAAGGGATATACATCGGGAGTTACATTTTCAGGGTTATTGAATGCTCTTGATGGTGTTGCTAGTGCTGAAGAATGTATCACTTTCATGACCACGAATCATCCAGATAAATTGGATCCTGCCTTATTGAGACCAGGAAGAGTGGATTTTAAAGTCTTGGTGGATAATGCCAGTGGACATCAAGTTAGAAAGATGTTCATGAGATTCTATGAAAATGAAGACGAACTCTGTGATAAATTCATGGAAAAGTTTGAACAATTAAATATGCAATCCGTTAGTACGGCACAGTTGCAGGGATTATTTGTATATAACAAGAGGGATCCCCAACAAGCCATTGATATGATTGAAACTTTGACCAATCCGAATACTGTTTTCAATGCAAAAACCTAAACAAGCTATATCACGTGTACATATGATAGATAGGACTTGTAGATAGACCTTCGAGTAACCAAGGAATTAAAACTTTACAATGGTGTATAAATATGACTGGATGTACGGCTTTGGATGTAGTGATGTTTAATATCGTGACTGGATATTGCCTGTTAGTAGCTGAAGATGTCTCTTTTCATCTACCACTTTATTCATCTAACCCTTGTACTTTTTTAATAACGTCTTGTTGGCATTTTCGATTCTTTCAACCGTGAGTTCTTGTTCGTCTCCAGCTCCTCCATTCTTGGATTTTGCTCCCTCCGAAACAAGCTCATTAAGATAATTGACATAGATAAGGTATATCAAAAGATCACAGTTATCCTTTTTGAAAGTTGGTTTTGAGACGGAAGAGTTTGGAGATTTTGATTCGAGGACTTTCCTGAACTTCTGTGGATCGAACGATTTTGTTTGTTTAATGGCCATGATTTAAGGAATGTGGTGTAGCAAATTGTACATAGAATGGCTGCTCGTTTTGTTTACGATAGTGGTTCGTGAATGTTTGTAAGTCGCAAAATGTAGTGTCGTGTATTTGGCGGCTTATCCCTTTCTATTGCTACTTTGCGACCTTATCTCACCACCCTATACTAACCAGAAGAAGCCATACATGAAGTTCAGTGTATCAATTCTAGCACCACTCGTGGTGGCCACTCTGGTCTATGCGCTTGGTAAAGATGAGAACCAACAATACAATTCATTTGATAAAATAAAAACCGGAGCGGTATTCAATGACCTCTTTGATACCAAAAGCATCGGTAAGCCCGATAACCGTCCTGACGACGATTGCCCTCCAGCTTTCAATTGCAACTTGCCCAACTTTGAATGCACTCAATTCTCGACATGTAATCCTTTCACGGGAATGTGTGAGTGCCGAGATGGGTTTGGGGGATTGGATTGCTCTGAGACCTTGTGTGGTTCCTTATCGGATGGCAATAGGAATAGGCCGGTTAGAAAAGAAAACGAAACGTGTGCCTGTAAAAAGGGCTGGGGTGGTATCAACTGTAACTTGTGTACTGAGGATTCATCTTGTGATGTATTTATGCCCGAAGGCTTGAAAGGTACTTGTTATAAGTCGGGTATTCTTGTGAACAAAAACCACCAAATGTGTGATGTTACCAATGCTAAAATCGTAGCCATTCTTGATGGTTTAAAACCACAGGCGACCTTTAGCTGTAATAAAACTGCTGAAACTTGTGATTTCCAATTCTGGATCGACCAAAAAGAATCCTTTTACTGTGACTTGGGCCAATGCAAACTTGACTACAATTTGAAAACTAATACTACCCATTATAATTGTGAAACCATGGCTTGTAAGTGTTTGCCAGATAGAATGCTATGTGGCCAAGCGGGGTCGATTGATATTTCGGAATTCTTGACGGAAACAATTAGAGGTCCGGGCGACTTTTCTTGCGATGTCAATAAGAGTCAATGCCGATTTTCTGAACCAAGTATGAACGATTTGATTTCCAGTGTGTTTGGTGATCCTTATATCACTTTACAATGCGCTTCTGGTGAATGTATCCATAAAAGCGAAATTCCTGGCTATGATCTTCCTGATCATAATAGATTGACATTAGGGAACTTGATTCTGATTATCGGCGTTGTCTTGCTTTGTGTCTTGATTGTTTCTACTTCATTATACAATATCAACCGTTCTCCTTTATTCAAGAAGATCGATGGTTCTTTTGATGCATTAGATGGTGATTCTAGTGCTTTGAATCAAAACTTCAATCCTACAACTCTTTCTTTTGAGAACATTGGTTTCAAAGTAGCAAATGGTCAAAAGGTATTGAATAATGTTTTCGGTTTGGTCAAACCCCGTGAATGTCTCGCTATTATGGGAGGTTCCGGGGCTGGTAAAACTACTTTGTTGGATATATTGGCAGGAAAAAATAAAGATGGAGAAGTTACGGGGTCAACCCGTGTTAATGGTAATGTTTTGAGTGCTTCTGATTACAAAAAGATTGTGGGGTTTGTTGATCAAGAAGATCACTTAATCCCTACCTTGACTGTCTACGAAACTGTTTTGAATAGTGCCTTGCTCAGATTACCAAGAACCATGAGTTTAAGACAAAAGGAATCTAGAGTTATTGAGGTATTAAACGAATTGAGAATATTGGGTATTAAGGATAGAGTCATTGGATCCGACTTCAAAAGAGGTATTTCCGGTGGTGAAAAAAGAAGGGTATCTATTGCTTGTGAGTTGGTAACTTCCCCATCCATTTTATTTTTAGATGAACCAACATCTGGATTAGATTCTTATAATGCGAGAAATGTTGTTGAAAGTTTAGTTAAATTATCCAGAGACTTTGAAAGAACCATCGTTTTTACCATTCATCAACCAAGAAGTAATATTGTTTCATTATTTGATAAATTGCTTTTATTAAGTGAAGGGGATTTGATCTATTCCGGTGATATGATTAAATGTAATGATTTCTTCACTAAAAACGGATACAACTGTCCCTTGGGTTATAACATTGCTGATTACTTGATTGATATTACAGTTGATCATAAAAAAATCATCAGGGTACAAGGGTCAGATGAATCTGTTACCAATGCCACACCTGCCGAAGTACAAAACTTAACAGGTGATGTCCCTGACATTCATCAAGAATACGTTCGTCCTAGTTCCAGTGAAGTTGATGTTACTCGAGAGTGGGCCCATTATGCTGTACACAGAGATGAGTATAATTACGAACCTATTGGACACACAAAAGATCAAACTGGCGAACAAGAAACATTTATTCAAATTAAGAACCAGCTTCCATCCATTTATGCCGAATCTTCTTTGGCGCTTGAATTAAAAGACGAAATCCGTCAATTGAATGAAAACCCTACTGAATTGGACTTATCTCATCAATACTTGAAGAAGGCAACTTTCTTAACTCAAGTTTTAATTCTTTCTTCGAGAACATTCAAGAATTTGTACAGAAATCCTAAATTATTACTTACTCATTACATTTTATCCTTAATTGTTGGTTTATTCTGTGGATATCTATACTACGATGTTAAAAATGATATCAGTGGATTCCAAAATAGGTTAGGACTATTTTTCTTCATTCTAACCTTTTTTGGTTTCTCTTCATTGACTGGCCTTCATTCATTCTCTGGTGAAAGAATTATTTTCGTCAGAGAAAGAGCTAATAACTATTATCATCCATTCAGTTATTACCTCAGTAAGATCTTCTGTGATATTATTCCATTGAGAGTTTTGCCTCCAGTGATCTTAATCAGTATCGCATATCCATTGATTGGATTGACCATGGAACATAATGGCTTCTTAAAGACTATTTTGATTTTGGTTTTGTTTAATGTAACGGTTGCTGTTGAAATGTTGATTGTTGGTATTTTGATTAAGGAACCGGGTACCTCTACTATGATTTCAGTATTAGTACTATTGCTTTCGTTATTGTTTGCTGGATTATTCATCAATAGTGCTGATTTGAAGATTCAAATCAAATGGTTAGAATGGATATCTGTATTCCATTATGCTTATGAATCTTTAGCAATCAACGAAGTGAAGGATTTGATCTTGAAAGAAAAGAAATATGGGTTATCTATTGAGGTGCCTGGGGCTGTAATTTTAAGCTCGTTTGGTTTTACTGTTTCTGCCTTCTGGTATGATGTAAGAATGTTGGGAGCATTATTTGTTACCTTCCTTGTTCTTGGGTATGTTTTCTTACACTTCTTCACATACGAGAAGAGATGAGACTTTTGTCGGTGCTATCAGGCACCCGACTAGTCAAAAGGTTATAGAATGTACAATTGTTAGAAATATAGTTAACTCGAATTGTTTAGATTATTAAAATTACTCAAGAAGAATTGAAAATGAAATGTAATTATTAGTTGCCTTGGTTTCAAACCTGCAACTCCCAACAAGAAAACATCTACTCGTTGTTTTTCATGATTTGTTGAAACATGACCTCTTTTAACAGGGTGATAGTCAATTGGTCTTTTGGTACGTCAAAATCAAACTCTTCATATTTCATCGGAGAGGTGATAGGTTCGTCATTTGGATCGTGATAGTTTTTCAAATATGGATGTCGTAATGCTTCCTCTGTAGATATACGTTTTGAAGGATCAAAAGTAAGTAACTTTTTCATCAAATCAAGCCCTACAGGGTTGATCTTCTGCTTTCCCATTTTCCGGATTCGAGCTGGATGGTTATTGAATATTTCATCGATATCCTTAGGGGATTGAAATGGCAAAGTATTGATATAAGACTTTGCTCTAGGGGATTTAATGCAATGGAAATCAGAACCAACTGGGGTTCCTAATACTTCGAATATTAACGTCAATTGACTTCTATAATCTGAACCAGGAAATAATGGTACATATGTGAAAAATTCACCAAGCATACATCCCACTGACCATAAATCAATGGCGGTGGAGTATTGGGATGCAGATAACATGATTTCGGGTGCTCTATACCATCTGGTTGCAACGTATTCAGTAAGCAGAGAGATTCCGGAAACCAACCCAGTTCGATCATTCTGGTACTTCTGACGTAAAGTATCCAAGCGGGACAACCCGAAGTCACAGATTTTAAGATCACAATTGTCGTTTACCAAAATATTGGAAGGTTTAAGATCTCGATGGATGACATTAGCACTATGAATGTATTTCAAACCACGTAACAATTGATAGGTGAAATATTGACAATGTTCGTCAGTAAGAATATGAGTGTGTAATACTTTACTCAAATCCGAGGGCATGTACTCTTGGATCAAATAAACCTCATTAAAGCTGTCAAAACTAAAAGGCTTTTGTACATCGAATAATTGTACGATATTTTCATGCCCCTTGAACTTATTTAATAACTTAATCTCTCTTAAGGTACGCAAGCAGAAGAGTGGTTTTTCGAATGGTTCGATTTTCTTAATAGCAACTGGTGTATTAGTAGGATAATGTGTAGCAGAACATACAATACCATATGCACCTTCACCTAAAACTTTATTCACTTTGAAACTTTGCGAGACGTTGAAGACCACCTTTCGTGCATTGAGCTGAGGGGTAGAAGGGTTGTAACCTTGGGATCTGGTTGATAACATGGTGGGACGAGCTTGTGTTATTTGGTCCCAGTAGTGGCACTAAATTGTGATAATGAAGTCTCAAATAGTATTTTTTTCAGACATTTTAGTTGGATTATATATGTCTGGAAATTTGCATCAACCGCGTCATGGAACTTTACTGAAACCAGCAGAAAAATAAACTTCTTAATAGCGTACATGATCGAATATACGAGAGACTAAAAAGGTAACATTTGAAACAAGCACACTTTTTTTTGAAACAGTAGGGTTCCAGTTGTTTCTTCCCTAATATACCTAAAGGGTCATTAACACATATGAACTGGTCCAGCGAATATTGCGTATGTGGAAAAGCACTGTGTGGGGGGGCTGGTTTCCAAGCTACTGTATTCGATGTAATCAATGTAAGTATGTAGATCCTTTATAGGTGCTTACATCATCACCGTACTGTCCCCCATCAACTAAGTACATTAAGACATTTTATATGCAGGGTACTAAAATCGAAGACATTGCGTCTAATCTAAGTATTATGGCCCGAGGCCCGACTTGCAGTGGATACACTTTGCACCATATTAACTTCACTTCACTACGGGTATTGTTAAACAAAACAATGCATTAATAGTACTAATTCGAACACAAAATACAGATTAGTGATTGCACCCCTATTGTTAAACCGTTGTTAACCACGTCAAGCCAGCAAGCCTTTTCTTGTAGTTAGTTGAAGAGTTTAATGTGTTAGTTTTAAATATTTTCCAAATTTAGTGCAATTTTCATAATTTTGGGGATCATCGATAAACCACATTCCCTCTAAAGGACTCGAAAACTAAACTAGCATATGTGAAGCCTTAATTTTCTTGAGGCTCCAATGTTTAAAATGAATCTATTTCACATGTAAACTTTTTTCTTTGTTTCGGATCGGATGCTTTGAAATGTATGCCTTATGTTTGATTGTTATCTATTCCTTCTCAAAATATTCACTGATAATCAGACCATGATTCTGAACTGTATTTTTATCAAACTAACGAGAATCATTTTAAAGTTGTTGAACGGTGCTTAAGATTGTGGGGACATCTTTCAGCACAGGCACTCAAAATATAAGTGAAGGTCGGCATTGAAAAGGTTATTTGTAGATGTAAGTTTTCATGAAGAAAAATACGACTTGGTCCCTACTTACGAGAGATGTACTTTCGATTCTACAATAATTCATTAATTAAACAAACTTTCTTACATGCTGGATATAGTGTTGGAATTCGCAATATCCGTATTCTCGTGATATTGATTCTTCATCCTGGTATAGCTAACATGTATACGTCATTGTATAGAAGTAGCACTTATTTGTGTGTACTTGGAGAAGATGATGGGGATATCTCCCTGATGGGGTATTTTATTTACTATAATACTATTTCCTAAAGACGTGTATTCAAGAACCTCGTAGAAACAAAGAAAACTCCGAGGGTTTATGTAGTTATCCTCTAGGTGGGAATTGCCTCGAATGTGTTAGCCATATCAGAAACACAAGAAATGTGACCTATACTTGAGTCAACGGCCCATAACATGTCTAGATTTCTGTATTCTGACATATAGTGTTTCATAGCATATCTTATGTCATACAATCTGGCAACTTGTCCGAGTGGTTAAGGAGAAAGATTAGAAATCTTTTGGGCTTTGCCCGCGCAGGTTCGAATCCTGCAGTTGTCGTAATTTTTTTGGTTGCGGTACTTTGATTTGTTTTCTGGTCATCAATACTATTTTGGGTGCAAAATAATGAAAGTTCAAGTTCAAAATTAAATTCTATAATTCTACTTTTTCGTATGCTATAGCAGATGTTTCTCTTTATGTTTAATTATTTCCACTATAGCACTACAGTGTAGGTTGTCTGAGGAAATTTCCACGATTGTAGAATGCAAATGGATCTGGAACTTGTAATAGGCAGCCACTTTACCAAATGTAATAGCGGTACCTCGTGATCTGGAAAAGATTATGTTTGTCATGTTAGCTGAAGAACTCAGCAATAAGATCTGCTAAACATAATAATTTGAAGATATTTTACTCTTACAACACCGAATGTTGAACGTACATTAACTAGATTCGAAATTATCAATAATATTTTTCTACCGAATAATTCGTTCCTTAGACCATAGAAAATTGCCCGGAAACAATACCACCACGAACAATAAATTGCTTTAAGTGACCATGGTCCATGCAAATATGAAATTTCCCCATATTCCAAGTGGTGACCATTTTGCCAGATTTGTCTGGACTTTTCCACCTAGTATCTATCCATAACTTCTAACACCCCCGAAAAATTCATTTTAGACATGGGTTATATCTACTCATGGATGCACATGGGAATAGCATGGATCATTTGAGAAAATTCTAACAAGAACCGTTCTGCAACCAAGTGGAACTAACCAGTGATGTTAGATGTTAACATTCTCTGCAATCACTTTGAATTAGCCGGTCTTTTTTTTTTTAAAAAAAATGGAATGACTGCATCTTAATCGTTACAGAGCTGTCATAATTATATGTAGTTGATGTTGTGTCTCTCGGCAACATCCTATCATAATATTCCCAAATAGTTCGCGCATTTCACAAGACCTTTAAAGGTGTGTTGAAAAGTGACTTACGTCGAGCTTTAATGTGGAATCCGTGCATTGAATTTTGAGCCGAGAAAGCTTCCCGTCTGCACCTACCTTCTAAGAAGATTCATCCTCCTCATAGGTTTTAAGCCCAACAACCAGGGGGTTAGCCCAGTTCTGCAATAATCATTGCTATGTTGTAAATACCAGAGCGCCATCTTTTATGGATATAGTTCCTCGTATATAGTTGAATTCTTTAATACTGAATTTAATTCGTATTTGAGATTGATTACCATTTAGCCTTGTCAACATTCCAGTGTTGCTACAATTTTCTGACAAAGCGCGATGCACATCCCTGCTTCTGGCATGATGAAATTTGGGATGTACTCCGATTCACAATCTTGACCAGACAACTTTTCCTTCCCCTTTGGCACAACGTTATTGCATCTCCATTGTGGTTTTCTAGCCCAGTTTAAACTTTGAAGTTATTTTGATCAGTTAATTTTTGTATGACAATTTCTTTAAGTTTGCTATTGCAATTTTAAAACCTTATATCTAACCTAAAGGAACCCAAACTCTCTCATCAGCCTCAGAAATTAAGGTTGCCCTATGCACAACAAGATTTAAGGGCTCCTACCGTGCATACATCTTCGCAGCTCAAATTATTAGTTATAAGTTTGTGGGCTTAAAAATCAGCTTTAAGCCACATGCCCTTCTCAATATAAACAACCTAGGATCTACAATACTACTTTAGGCAACAATTATTCTTCTCTTACATGAAATTATGCATAGAGATATTTTCCAGCTTCTTGGACATACTGAATAAATACCAAGAGTTATAAATTAAGTATCGCACTAAAAATCTTCAAATAACAATTGAGTGGGTTCATAAGAATATGTGTGCCCCTTTCTGCACAGTGGATGTTAGTGAGGCGCGACTCAAAATGTTCATTGGCGTTTCTGAATTTCATTTCTCTTGCCTCAAGCACTGCGTCCGTAATCGAATTTCTGAAATCATAGTTTATAATTCTTATTGGGGGAAGTATTATACTGGTTTTTTTGAACACTTCATTCATGTCCTCCGAAATAGTAGATTTATAGACAGGCTGGATATACATCATTTTTGAGTATGCAGGGTTTACAAAATGGCATATTTCATTCATGCGATGTTTCTCAGTTAGTAGTAAGGTTTTATAACATTGTGCATATAATTTTCGTGTAGTTGATTGATTTTGTCTAAACGAATACAATTGATGGTAGGTCAAGATATCCTTGCAGATATTATCTGAGCTGCTCGGTTCATTCCCCCTTTACAAATGAGGCGAAACCATCCTTTGTTGAAAAATGTAGATTCTCAATTGACAGGGCGCAAACGTTTTGAGAATTCCACTCGGTTCAAACTGCGATGTTATATTCTCGGGTCAATGGTGAGAAGTAAAATAACCAAGCAATGAAGCAAATACTCCAAAATTCCTGTAGCATCCATCCCTACCCTCTATTAGAGGAAACTGTAGTTGCGAAACATGAAGGAGTCCTATCATACCATAAAATTATCGAGGCCAGGTTGAAATTTATAGAAACCCTTTGTGCATAATGCATAGATTTGTATTCCAACAAGAAATAAAAAAGAACATTTGTGTGCATCGAAAAACCGTTGATAAAAATAATGGGTCTTATTTTCTGATGTATTTTTTCCATTATTTTAACACATTTCAGCCAGATACCTTTTTCGTAAAGATCTTGTTTTTGATGTTTGCATGTTGAATAGGGGAGAGAGCAACTTTGCAAAAGTTGTAATAATCTTGTTACGATAATTTGATAAGCGAATTTTGATTTTTATTGCAACCCATATCAATAACTAGACGATTATCAAAGTGGAAGGTGAAAACTAATTCCTTCATCACTGGTAAATGCAGCATGTTTTATTTCATTTCAACCACTGGGTACTAATTTCATATTAGATTTTTTTTATCATCTTTCCATTTGAGATCGCTCGAACTGTAACCGAATATCCGATGCACGGCTATTTCAAATAATTTATCAATCACGATTAGTTTCTGGACTCCACCTTATTGTAGTGGAAGGAATGCAGGGCGCCTTTTCTGTAGGTATCAGTATCAAATGCACATAACCTTTACATGAAATTCTCTTCAAAGTTTTTAAGGTTTAAATATGTATCGGGCTTAAACGGGGGATCGATGCACTTTCGGGCGACGTATATATTCGAAAGCCCTCAAATGGTTCAAATAGCTCATACCAAAGTGCCTATAAGCTCTCGGGGAAATAAATCACTTTTTTGTTCTAATAGTATTTAGCACCTGTGAAAATTGATAATAGTCCCCAGCACTTCGTAACTAACCACACCTTGAACCCTACACGTTTATCTGCATATGCGCACCTCTAATACTTGCCGTTTTTGAATAAGGGGGGTTAGAAGGATAACTGAAATAGTTGCCTGTAATACGTCTAATGTTCTCCAAGAGGTATTGTCAGATTGAAAAGTGGGGGGGATTGCACTGCCCAAAAAACAATCATGCAAAAATATTGCTCACTTATACCCTTTTTCAACTTGGATTTTCATATAACTGACGGCAATGCTATAGACGCATTTACCATCATGTAATTTTAACCCAAGACCTTACAACGTGCAATTATTTCCATCCCCAATGTCGTTAATTGAATTAAGCGTCATCACGTGAGTCGTGTGTCCCAACATTTTGCGCAATTCGATCATCTGATATTTGTTATACATACAATGATATACCCATAAAGGATCCAATGGCACTGTTAGTAGACTTGCCCGCTCCTGTGTTGAGTCGGTTAGTAACGTTTTTACCACAACAGTCTCTAATCAATCTTGCGTTGACTAATTACAAATTTTACCGACCATGTATGGAGAAATTATACCTGCGAATTACGATTCAATCGGATCCAATATTGGATATGAGTACCAACTCTTCTTCATTCCCTGGCCATTACAGGAAGCATGACTTCTTGAATTGCACCCGTACTGTCATATATGGACTACATCACAAGCGAGATTTGTCCTCTCTGAAAGTGTATTCAAACGCAGTGCAATTGAAATTTGTGAGTGCAAGATTAGAAGTATTAATCCAATCTTTATCTATCAATACGGAACTTTTACTGATGATAAACGAAGTCCATGTTATTAATGGATCTAACCCAACTACTATTCTGGGATTTGCTGGATGTAACGAAATTGTGCAGTCACTAAGAAAGCTTATATCTCTTTTGAAGGACTACAGATTAGACTCATTTTTCATAGGTGACAATTTGCTTAGACAAAAACTAGACATAAGCCAATTGAATCTCAAATCTGTCATAATTGACTCTAAAGATCATGCAAAATTGGTAACAAAAGATGTGGAGGAGGTAATTATATCACTGCAAGGAATTGCAAAAGTTGAAATGTTGAAATTTGTTCACCTTTTAACCCAAAAAAAGTCTATCATAGTAACAAGTGACGAGAATTCATATTGGCAATTTATGAATAAGTTGATTTCTCAAAGTATTCATTTATCCAAACTTGAAACGTTCAGAATGGTTTTCAATTCGAATATAGAGGATTTTGAATGTAATGTACAACTTATAAGACATATTAATTGGAATAAAATCCGCAATTTGGAGATTTACGTTGGTTGCAATTCCCATAATAATTACGAAATTGGAGATTATTCTAGTGAAGATTATGTTATTGATTGTCTCAATTTAGTACCTATAAAACAATTAACCAACTTGAACAAGCTTTCAATTGTTCAATCATATGAATATGATCTGCATAAGAAGAATGAAGCATTCGATTTGGCAGTATTCAATTTCATTAGTGAGATTATCCAGTTACAATCTAAGGAAGAAGTGTTTGCACTAAACTATTTAAGTATCATGCATAATCTTGCGAAGACTGCCAATTTTCCAGACGGCGTTGAAGGTAACTATCTCCGTAGATTTAGACTTTACTCTGAAGTTTTACCTAAACTCCTTGAGAACGCCAAATCTACTATTAATCTTGTTTTACCAAATCTATTCCAATCTCTAGCATGTTATGAGCAGCAGATGAATAATATGCTTTGGAATGGATGTAAATGTGACCATTGTGAGAAATTCCTTGGGTATGTTGATGAGTTCTTGATGTACCACAAATATTATAATCCTGTGAATGAAGTATGGAGGGATATCAATACGAGTTTAATGATGTTTAGTTTGGGACATTCGATGCTACAGAGAATGGTCCATGATGAGTCATCACTATTAACAAACTTGTATTATTTCCAATTTCCAATGGCAGACAGACTATGGAATTTTCATGATAGTGCATTCAATGTGCCATTCAGATGTTACGATGTCCAAGTTGTTGACCATGGGGAATTTGATGAGGATTTTGACGAAAGTGTAAAGAAAGACGTTGAAGAGTTTTTCGACTCAGCTTCCGAAATCATGCCTTGTAAATTCGATCAGACATTATACCACGGGAATATACCCGTATGTGCCTCTCACTTTATCAACGACCTTATAATGAAATTGATCAATTTGAATCGTGGAAATGCAGAGGATTTCATAATAGGCGAAGAATTACTAGATGGGGGGGACGGCCAAGATATGAGTTTAAAAACCTCAAAGATTATGATAAACGGGGTTTGTTATAATTTGGACAAGGAGACCAATGGTACTAACTATTTTGAGAATGTCTTCGATAGTTAGTCCTAGGTAACTAAATACAAGTTAATAAAAGTAGTATGGGTTTGATAATATAAGTTTCTATTTTGAGTTATGATCAAAGGTGCTATGATCAAAGGTCTTGTTTTGTACATATGATGTGTAAAAATTGAACAGAATATTTGTGACTTAACAATCAACTTGGGCGAACTCGGTGACTATCTTCATCAAAGCAGAAGCTAACATTTAGATAACAAAGATGGATGATATAATCGTTTCTCTATGATCGGTTCTCTAAATTGATCGGTTCTCTAAATTGATCGGTTCAAGAACAAGAACATAAATTATTGTGCGTCATAATTTTGCAAGGCTACGCTAACCTGCACTGAAATAGAAACTTGAGCGAACAATTATTTTATCTCTCCAGGAAAATTGTTAATGTAGTACAAAGCGAATCATCTTTGCGTTATTTCAACTTAAGAAAATATTGTTCAATTATGCAAGGTTGGGATATGCAATATGTACAGATTCAACTGAGAATAATTCATGTCAAATGCAGTGTCCTGGTAGGAAGGGCAATGTTAAAAATCAGAGGCAAGGAGAATAATTAAAGGACTCATTCCAATGTACCTATTGTTCCGAAAGTTCCCATTGTTTTGCAACTACTAGGGTCGTCACCGATTCTAAAGGTGAGGCAAATACGGTGCTGGATGTTTGTAGTGAACTTTTTTAAACAATCGAATGAAACAGGGAGAGCTCGTAGGTACCTTTTGCAGTAGTAAGTTGAGTTTTCACGTCCAAAGGAAATATTGGAGCTGCACGGGGTAAGTCGACGAAATAGTATACTATTATTGGCAAATGAAATCCACCGGTAGGCGGCTATTCCGTAGAAGTGTTAGAGGAAGGGAAATGTCCAAAGAAGGTCTTAGGGCCATGTTATCATGAATTGTGGTATCCAAAAAGCGCCTTATGATGCAAGAATACTCTAACTTCCATAGATATGTGATTTAATAGACTACTGATATCTGAATTTGGATCCAAAAAGACATACTACGGTTTCGCAATAACCACAGTCGGCGGTTTCTTAACTTCGTATAATCGAAAAAGTTTACACATGTCTAATTTCTTGGAGATGAAGCAACTGTGAGGCGATAGATTGGGTGCAACTTTAATAGTCCGTCATACAATTAGGTTGGTTGCAACGAATTGCTGCAATGGAGATACATTATAACGGTGAATGCCAGTCCTACACTACGTACGCGACGCAGTAAAGCGTTGTTGTTACTGGGAAACACTGTTCGAGATACGTTGGAAAGAGAAAAAGAATCCCATTGGTTTCTTGTTAAGTATACTCGTGCTTTTTCAGTTTAAGAGACACTTCTGTAGGATGAATCGTATACTGGCCCAGGGGCCTTCTTGGCTAATAAGTTGTTCCATGTATGCTGATAGTACGGCGGCCCTATTCAATTGCACTGGATGACTGCCATTTGATCGACATTACATGACAAAAGGAGTTTGTAGTTTCGACCTCCAGCTAACCAAGATGGCTTGAGTTCTAGATTAGCAAAGATGATCAAATCAAGTGATTACGGGGAGAACAATACATACTAGGCTCCCAATGTATCAATACGTCGAGTGTTTCAGAACAATATACTTTATGTGGCAAACGATACGACGTGACCTCCCCCTCTTCTCACCCAGCCTTTAGCCTTGGTTTAGGGATCATGGGCCATTCAGATCCCACTCAATGACCAAGAGTGTATACTGTTAGGAATCAATTTCTGAGATACAGAAATAGAAGTCAGCTGTCGATCATTTGTGTAGCATCAGTCCTATTCTGGCATTATGTTCAAGGTCGGTCTAGGAGTATATGTGTTCATTTGAGAGATAAACAAGAAGGACAACCTGGAAGATTTCCAAGAATCCTCAATCGTCCAAAAGAAAAATATGTGTACAATGATATCAATGAAGATTGAGTTTAACAAAGCCGTTTATATAGTTTACAAAACTTTTGAACAAGTGCATCAAATTAAGGTTTCTAATAGCATGGAAATTTGCGCCACTACGCTCGAGATTATTATTCGAATCACCACCGGATGCGCCCAGAAGCAACAACCGAACAAGCCATGCAAGCCATGTTTTCGACTCCCACTTTACAAATGGCCCGAATTCTTCCCTCATCGCTTGAATGTTTTGGCCCCGATCCCATAGCTCATAACTAGGCCCTGGACATGTGCCTTACATTGTCGGCATGCCTCGAAAGTCCATCGTTCCTCGATACTATTGGCCACAAATTTCTTTTTTTTTTTTTTGGCTCTCTGTCGTAATCAGCTTGTGTGACATCTAGATACATGCACCTAGAGATCGTTATATGTACAATTTGTGGTGGGACAAATTGAGATTTGCCGTCTAGTAAACGGTGTTAGCCAAGCCGATATCCGAGACGGTGTGTCTCTATAGAGGTATTTAGTATGTGGGCTGTTTGAAATGCTATCTAAGCCAGGAACGGAATTTTTGCGCTTCGAATTTCCGAATTCAGGTAGCTATAGTAAATATAGAAACATTTATCGGTTGCTCAGGTTGAAACTGTAATCTACAGTACAAACCAATTTTCAATAAATGGTCACCCATTGAAAACTGGCAATCTACGGATAAAATAGTAACCGTACTTCCTGTACTAACCTATATACGTAAACCAAAGAATTAAATGTGATGCTGAAGAAATGAAAGGTAGTGATACAATATGGGACCATGGAATGGAAAGAGTCTAATCGAAGTTCTTGGACGGCAAACCATTTCGCTTGGAGTATAACTTGGACCTCTTGTTCTTCCCATTGGTATGAGTCTTGTAATGTTGCATACAGTTGTCTTGTCTGGCGAATCTAGCTTCGCATGTGGCCCAAGGACAAACATGCTTTCTTTCACCAGTATGGACTCTATTGTGTCTGGCCAAGTGACCTGACGTGGTAAATGAACGGCTGCAGACTTTACACACATGTTTCCTCTTGAAGTCATTGAGACCATTTGAGGCTACATCATGCGGATCTTCTTGGACAGGCGACGATGCTGCAGTGGAGGCAGGTGTGTTGTTGCCCACGCTGGCTCCGGTACCAAGAGCTGTTGCATTCGACTCTGGTGAAGACATAGAGCTATGGGGGCTTGTAATCCTGAAATTGTCACCTATAGGAGAAGCTCTCAATTGCAGGAGACTTTTTTGTTGGACCGGGACATGGGAATGGACGAAGTTATTTTGAGAATATTGTATAGCGTAGTTGTGTGGGTAACCGGGGTGATATTGAGGATTGCCGTAGGGCGAAACGGGATATGGGTGATTGATGTAATGATGGGAGGTACTTCTGGGCCCTACCGTGGGTGTGGATGTGATCGGCTGAAAGTGGTGGGGTGCATTTAGCGGAGGAGTAGCTGTGGTAATCCTTGATTGCCGAGGCTCACTATAATAGCTGCTTGGAGAAGACGAAGTGCTAGAGGTGGAAGATACAGTGGACGATAACTTTTGCTTAGACGACTTGAATTCATGTGGCAAGGGTATGGAAGTTAACAACTCATTAAAAGAAGGTAATGATGTTGATTTATTTTGCTTCACGGAATTGGGCATTGGAAATGTAGGGCTAGTGATAGGAGTGTTACCAAGTGGCTTGTAGGTTTGTGAATAGAACATATCCTTACTACGTGAGAAGATATGACAGTATTCACAAGTAAAGAACCAAGTACTAGTAATCGACGTTACCAAAAAATGAGGGAATAAGTAAATATATATAATCAGTGACTATAAAATAATTCAAATGAAATCAGTCTAAATAGAAGATATGTATGTTGGTCACAGTATAATAAGTACAAAAAAGAATGATATGAGATGGTTTACGTGAGATTATGTAAGAGGGAAAAGCATACAAGTCTCCGGATAAGTGTCCCTCACTACTTAAAGTTAAGATTAAGTGCAAGATAGACAAAGCAATGCTGAGTGCAAAAAATAATATTTTCATATATATTTAGTATAAAATAAAATAAGTAAAGAAAATAAAAAACAACTTATCCTAAAAGAAATTGGAATGCGAGCATGAGAGTAGCACCTGGTGCATAGAGCATTCAAGATTATAATTGTTAAAACTCCTTTCGATTACACTGTTTAAAATTCCACAATGGCTGAGTGACATCTGAATTACAGATTTGGACGCAATTCAAAACTGAATGTTTTTAAGAATGATTAACCGAATCGTGGCAAACCGAGAGACTTGCAATTGTGAATAATGTATTGACTGTTCAATTTATATTTATTTTATCAGTTGGCTCGGTGTTCTTAGCAATTTTGCCATGTGCTAAGTAAAAGAGTCTGAAACATCAGTTGACCCTGAGGATTTGCGATATAAGAAGGGGAATTTGATTTTTGTGTCGGAGGAGAGTGAAGAAAAAAAGGTTTTACATCTGCAGATGGTAGGGCAGTTCCATAATTGGTGCATGGTGCATATATGTTCAATGCACAAATATATTTGATAAGGGTGTAGTGTTCCATGTAGATACATTCTGCCGAGATTATATAATCCTAACCCTAGCGGGCCATACTAAAGTAGTCTGACATGATCTAAGATATCATTTCAACATCGTGTTTACGTTTCTTTTTATTAGTTAGGAAAGCTATTTTGCTTGAATGTTCTAGTTCCAGATCGCGAGTTTGAAATTCCAACTTAATTCTAACAATCAATTCAGACATTTCTTCGTGAACATAACCTCTACATACGTATACTCTGTATAAAATAATGCAACCGATTTATGTCAAGTGAACAAGAATTCCGGGTTCAATCCTTTCTATGTCGCTCTCTCTACTCTTTTTGGAATTTTTTAATATGTAACAAAATTTTTCCGTAAATCTGGAATTCTTCCTGTGAACCCCTTATCATACAAATCATTCTCGTATGCCCCATGTTTTCGACTTTACACGACTTCTCATCCTCCAAAGTGTATTCATCTTGACGTATCTTTCTCCTAACCATCTTATATCCCCAGTATTCATATCTTGGTCATATCGATTTTGATGTAGCTCAGGGGTTGGATAGGATCAATCTAAATGTACAGTTTGTTAATTCACTTCGCAACCCTGTGAGTTCGCTGAGAGAACATCTAACAATTGGGTGTATAAAAATTATTTGATCCAACAGCCTCTATTCGACCAACAGTCTTCAAGACATTCTCAGAACGGCAATACCTAGCATGACTTTGTTGATGTAGGTTGGGGCCAATTGGGATTCATGGATTATCAAGAAAAATGTTACAAACATGACTCGTGCTTGTAGGAGTTGGTGCCAGACTTTCTACAATTGGAGGTGTTAAGGGGATATCGGTAAGAAGCCCAAGTTGCATTTATTTTAGTGGATGAACATTATGGGGCTTAATTTTTTTCTATTTTTGTGTTGATTTTCTACTTATTCGCACTTATTCGCAGCTTTGAGTTTGTAATTCGAACAATCACAATATAAACCGTTAAAAACGATTGAGCCAGTATGCGGAAAAGTTCGGAAAGTCTCCCTGGTTAGCTCCGGTACCGGGAAGGGGGAAGATACTTGTATGCTTATGGTTGGGAACCTCAAGGTAAGGAATCTAATATTTTCAGCTAGACAATAGAAAACTGGACTTTTTTTAGATGCTTGTGGGATGAAAAAAAATATTACCTGATTAAGCATTGAATAAAGAATTAGTAAGAGACTCAAAATCTTACAAATTTGCGCTTAATGCGTTAATGTTGCGCGCAATTTTCAGCATAATTTAATTGTGCAGGGTGCATGATATTTGTAGTACAGCCAGGGTTAGGTGACATATTCAAGGGCTTGGAGCCTACATCTCCAAATGAATAGTTTCACTATGTAGTAGACCACAATTATAATATAAAACATCATTTTCTAAGAGCTTTCACGGCTTTCACTATTAGAGTTAAACTTTCTTATTTTGTACGTAGGGTTAGGATAGTCTGAAAGTTTTATAAATATCAGTTGATGATATTATACTTGTGGATTTTAATACTGGGGTATTTTCAATTCTCCCTGAAGATTTTCGGTATTTTGTCAAAATCCCAAATTACAACGTTACATACATTGGTTCATGTATTCTAAACTTCGCCCGATTGCCCCGATTGCAGAATTGACACACCTCCCTTGTTTGTTCAAGACAATTAATGTTCTTCCACAATAACACCACGACGATCATTTGCTTTCATAGGATAGACATTAACAATTCAAAGTTTAAGTTTTGTTTATAGATTCTGAGTATCTTGGATACTTAAATCTACGTTTGTGCGTTGAGTGATGTGAAAAATCCCCCAGCTCCACTACAATACTTTGACGACCTTCAATTGAGCTTCTGGCTGCAAAAATTGATTTAAAATTATTTAAAAGAAGAGCTGAAAATGGGGAATAAAATCCACCTGATTTTAATCTCTACAACATACGTTTCCCCATAAAGCACTCCAAAGACAGAATTACACCTTCAAGGTACATCATCGTATTAGTCATGCCATCCCCATATTGAAAACGGTTAAGCGCTGCTAAAAAAATATTTAAAAAACGCCAAGATAATCAGTAGAGAAACCATCTTACCAAGTGCGTTAAAGGCACAGAACCGGCTGAGACAACTACTGAGACAACTCTCGATATTCCGTTACCGAAAATGTATCTTGATTGTCTCGTGTAAATTGATGGCAAAAAGGGGAGAGATGATTTGGTCGATGAGATCTGTAGGCCGACCTAGTGGCTTCTCAACTATTCAAACTTTTAATATAAGTTAGTCAGCATTCACGAAGTCGATAAAACGAGTGAAAGAATTAATGAGTTAGCTGGTTTAGCGTACGACACTGCTGTGACCAAGTTGTGTATTTCCATGAATTTTTGTCTGTGATCAGCGAGAGTCGCAAGCAAACTTTCAATGTGTTTTTTTTAGAATCGGGAGTTTTTTTGCATAAGATTACAAAACCTCTGTTCTGGTTAAACTTTTGTTTACAATAAATATTTTACTACCATTTTGCAAAATGTTATCCGGCAATGCCTGAAACTCCGGGACCAGGATTTTCTGAAAAAAGACTCGCAGCACACACCAATGAATTAGAGTATACACTAAAACCGTATTATAAGTCCGTATTTTTCGCTGGTCAAGTTTTGTTTCCAGCTCAAATGTAAAGGAGCTCGTCTCGGTGTAGTCCTGTGATCTTTGAACCTTCTATTTCACCCACGCACGCCCTTCGATTTTGGAATCATGTCACGTGAAAAAATGAAATGAAAATCATGAAAATTCACAAAAGGTCTCCCCATTAAAGGTACTGGTTGCTTCTTATTTCACCATAACAATGTTTAGCAGAATCGCCAAAAGGTATATTTCCATCACTGCCAATAATGCGTTCAAACCTCCCTTCGTTCCTTTGGTTTCTGAAGGGGGCCTTCCAGAAGCAATTGGGAATACCCCACTTATCAGATTACCACGTATTTCTGACTCTGTAAGAAGAAATATCTACGTTAAGGCAGAATACATGAATCCCGGAGGATCCATTAAGGACCGTGCAGCATTGTATGTTATTAAAGATGCCGAAGAAAAGGGATTGATTCAACCAGGCGGGACCATTGTTGAAGGAACTGCAGGAAATACCGGCATTGGATTAGCCCATGTTTGTAGAGCCAGAGGGTATAATTGTGTGATTTACATGCCCAACACCCAATCACAAAATAAGATTGATACTTTGAGATTGCTCGGAGCCGAAGTGTATCCTGTTCCAGCAGTTGCATTTACTGATCCAGAAAACTACAACCATCAAGCTAAAAGACACGCTGAAAGTTTAGACAACGCCGTTTGGACCAACCAATTTGACAACATTGCAAACAGACAAGCCCACATTGAAACCACGGGACCCGAAATCTGGGCCCAATTAGATGGCAAGGTTGATGCCTTTACCTGTTCCACCGGTACTGGAGGAACATTTGCAGGTACTACCAGATACTTGAAGGATATTTCCGATAAAAAGGTCAAGGCCGTCTTGGCAGACCCCCCAGGAAGTGTTTTATACTCGTACTTCAAATCTGGATTCAAGACGATGGAAAGAGGTGGTTCATCATTTACGGAAGGGATTGGACAAGGACGGGTCACCGACAATTTGCAGCCTGATTTAGAGTTGATCGACGATGCTGTCAAAATCCCAGACGAAGATTCGATTGCCATGGTGTACCGTTTATTGCACGAAGAAGGGTTTTACGTGGGAGGAACAGGAGCATTGAATGTTGTAGCGGCCATAAAAGTGGCCGAGACCTTACCCGAAGGAAGCAACGTTGTAACCATTTTGGCTGATTCTGCACACAAGTACAGTGACAGAATTTTCAGCAAAAAATGGCTTGAGAGCAAAGGGTTATACGAAGCCATCCCTGCCGACTTAAGAAGGTACGTTACTTTAGAATAAGAAGAAAAAGAAAAAGTCCCAAACAAGTAATTGTTAATAAAAAAAATACCCACTATAGCATAACCATATAGTGTAGAAAGACGGAAACCTCAGAATAACTAGCTATAGTCTACTGATATTTGTCACTATTATCGCTCCCCTCCTTCTGATCTCTGTCAACTTGTTCCTCTTTCAAATGGAGGTTCTTTTTTGTCGTGTGAGAACTAAAAAAATTTTTACGGTTGTGTGTAGTAATGTGAGATCACAAACAAACGAAATTTACACCTAATCCATCCACACCCTATAGTGTATATATATATGTATTAAAAGCTAGGCTTCGTTAAGCAGTGGAGTTAAAATAATTCAACATTCTTTTAATCCCGTTTCCCGACTTTTCAATCAATCAATGGAGCAACAAATTCACCAGGCGGTAGATATTGCTCTAAGTGGTACCGCCGATACAAACCTCAAGAATCAAGCCTACGACTTTATCAATCAAATCAAATCCACCGAAGAAGGTTATAAATCTTGTTTGGAGATCTTGGTCAAATCTGGATCGCGAACTATCAACGATGGCTTGAAGTTTTTCATCTATCAAGTCATTGATGAGAATATTGAAAAGTTGTCAACCGAGCAGCTTTATACATTAAATTCCCAGCTTTTCACGCTATTATCGGAATATGTCACTTCGGAAGTCACCGATGCCATCTATTTAAGAAACAAATTTGCCCTGCTTTTTGCCAGAATCTTCTGTTATGTTTATCTCAACATTTACCCTAATTTCTTCAAGGATTTATTCAACAATATTATTGCCACCAATAAACAACTCGCCATCGATTATTATACAAGAATCATCATTTCTATCCATTATGAGATAGGCGACAAGTTCATTGCCAGATCAAAAGAACTCCAAGAAAGAAACAACAACTTAAAAGATTCCATCAGAATTAATGATATGGATGCTTTGGTAGATACCTGGGCCAAGATTTTAATGAATCCTTCCAACTCACCAGAAATCTTGAATAATACTCTTAAAATTGTGGGTCAATATATCAACTGGATGGAGATCGGTTTATTCGTATCAAATGATTATATTAATTCAATCTTACAATATTTGAATAAAGACCAGCAAAGAAATGAAACATGTTTAACATTAATCGAAATCATTTCTAAGAAAATGAAACCATCCAATAAATTGGACTTGATTTCTCTTTTGAATTTGACTAATATCATTAATAATATCGATTTAGAAGATGAAGTAGAATTCATGGAAAACATTGCCAAATTACTAAATCAAATTGGACAAGAATTAATAATTGTATTAGAAAGTCAACCTGACTTGTTAAACCAAGCCAATGAACAATTATTCAAGTTATGGCCATTAATTTTCAGCTTTTTAAGTCATGAGTACGATGATGTTGCCCAACAAATTTTCCCTTTCATTCAACAATATTTATTATTATGTAAGAAGAATCCCGATTTGAACTCATTAGAATTGTTATCTACGTTATTAAACAAGGTCATTCTCAAAATGAAATACGATGATGATGATGATGGACTTAATGACGACGACGACGAACAGTTTAACGACATTAGATCCAAATTAAAAAATTTCCAAGATACTATAGCCACTTTGAAACCAGAATTATATTTGGAAGCTATCCCAATTGTCATCAATGAATCGATTTTTAATTCCGATGAAAAAAAAGTAGATTGGAGAAAGTTAGAATTAGGATTATTCGAATTGAATAATTTTTCAGAAAGTTTAAGAAACAATTTGATTAATTTACCAAAGTATGAAATTTCCCAAAGTAAACCACACTTGATTTTCCAGGAATTCTTGATCAAATTAATTAACTCCGACTTTATCATCAATGTTAATCACCCTAAAATCCAATCGGGATTCTTCGAAATTGTGGTGAAGCATTACTCCTTTTTAAACAACCAAACTAATCAGCTGCAGATAGTTTATAGAATCCTTGAAATTTTTACCAGCCCTTTGGGATTGTTTAATGAAATAGAAAAAGTCAGATTAAGAAGTTGGTATCTTTTCTTTAGATTCATCAAGTTGACTAAACCAAGTTTGAATAATGAAACATTCATGGAAAGTATCATCATTAAGTTACAGCCATTATTGACCATTAAAGCGGAATTACCTACAAAAGATGAAGACGAAGATATCGTTGAAAATGGTAACTTCAATAATCAATTATATCTTTTTGAATCAACTGGATTATTGGTATCTTTATTATCCAATGAATTATTACCAGTAAAAGCAAAGTTGATTGATTTAATTTTCCAACCACTTTTCAATGACTTGGAGAATTGTGTAGGAAGTTCTGAACAAGATAAAATCAATCAACCACTTATAGCATTACAAGCACATCATTCCTTAATGGCTATTGGTACGTTTGCTAGAGGATATGATTATGATTTCCAAAACAAATATTCTCAAGAAGTAACCAATAAGATCAATAATGCGTCACAGGTAGTGCTAATCACTTTAGAAAACTTCCCTAAGCATGAAATAATTAGAGATTCATCCAGATTTGCATTTGCAAGATTCATTCCTATATTGAAGAATCAAATCAATATTCACTTGACCAAATTGATTACTTTAATCTTAGCAGCTAACAATTTGAAGGTTAGTGAATTGAGTGACTTTTTGAGTTTCTTAGGACAAATCGTTCATAATTTCAAGAGTGATGACAACATTTATCAATTGCTCAATAATTTACTTACTCCTTTGATCAACAAGATCTATGAAATGTTAAGTACTACACCTGAAGAACAATTGATGCCAGATGTGATCAGAGACAAGCACCAATTGAAGAAAGCGTACATGAACTTTTTAAGTTCCATAGTCGTCAACCATGCTTGTTCTTTATTGGTCACGGAAACCAACAAACAAAAGTTCCCAGTAATCTTGACCAGTCTTATTGAATATGCATATGATTTAAGTGAAACATCAGTGTCAAAATTGGCCATCACACAATTGATCAACATTGTAAATGTATTCGGAAATGGGGGAAAGATCAATGACAGTGAAGATAAATACAGTGAAACGTTACCTCCTCTTGAAGGTATCGATGAATTTTTGATGGATAAAGTAACACAATTATCATTTGAATTGCCATTCAAATATCAAGAATTTGATTTGAAGGACGCACAATATAGACTTATCGGCCAAGAAATATCTTTATTATTAAAGACCTATCAAACAAGAAAGGGAGATGAATATTTGAATTACCTTTCTGTTTACTTGACTAACATGGGATTATCGCAAGAGTTGATGAATGATTTTGGAACCAATCTTGTGAAGTCGGATTCCAGAATGTTTAAAAAGTATTTCATAACATTTGTGACACAATTGAAAGGAGGAAAGTAATAAGGAGAGGAGGGACGGAGAGGAAAATGAATGAAGGGAAAGGGTATTAAAAAAAGAGATGAATGAGAAGGAGACAATGCCTAGTAGTTACCCAAGTCGAAATCGAGAAGAAGAAGAAGAAGAAGAAGAAGAATGAAAAGTCAGTGTTCATATGAAGTTGATGAATATCGAGAGTATCTCAGACCCTTTAGTTTTATGGGAAGATACCTAACTTCTGACTTAATGAATAATGAACCAGAGGTGAGCAGGCTTCTAAACATGACAGAATCCAAAAATGCATTTAATAGAACTTCCCAATTATCTTGTATTTATAAACTATGAGTCTCATAGTAAATTAGCATCAATATACTTCTAGTAGAAGAACTTATATAGGCACAATGTAAAACAATCTGATGATAGTTATATAGGACCACTATGTACAGGACGAGATTTTTATGGGTACGCATTGAAAAATTTGAGCGTGAGATGAGATGAAAAGTACTGGCAAGAATATACTACATACTATAACTTTACCACTATGCCTAAGAATTTAGACGGGATAGACGTGGAGGTACCACCAAAGGATGAAGAAGAAAAATACTTGGAGAAGCTTGTCTTTGGTGACTTCGAAGGGTTCGAAAGCAATTTGAAGAAATTGGACAATTTATATGACTACTCATCAGATGAACAAGATGGTGATAGTGACAAATTTTTCAATGAAGGCTCATCATCTGAAGATGAAGACGATATGGATCAAGTTCAAGACGAAGATCTTTTCTTCATTGATGATGGTCAAGAAAAGGAGACGAAAGAAAACGGAGATGAGGAAGACGATGACATGGACATAGATCAAGATTCAGAAAACGAAAGTGATGCATGGGAAGACAGCGATGACGAGAAATTGAATATAAACTTGACATCATCTGACAAGTTGAAGAAGTTAAGAAAATCAGAAACAAACACCAATATAAACGGAAGATCATACATAACAAGATTGAGAGCTCAATTTGAAAAAATATACCCTAAACCAGACTGGGTTGAAAAATGGGAAGAAGTCCATGAAGATGATGATTCAGATAGAGAAAATGAAGGCGATGACGAAGACGAAGCGCATAGGGTAATCGATAACGATACAAATGCAGTATTAAAGATCTTATCCTCTACTCAACAATATGTGATGAACAAGAAAATGAAGTTGATTGCTGCCAACAAGATATCTATTGTCAGATTAAAGAATGCCAACCAACAAAAAGCATCTAGATCAGCCATTCAATCGGTTTCTTTCCATCACAGTCATCCATTAGTATTAACGGGTGGATTTGACAGAACCATCAGAATATATCATATAGACGGAAAGGTCAACAATTTCGTGACCTCATTACATTTACGAGACGCTCCAATTAGCTCCTGTTACTTTTCACCTATAAGCGAAGACAAGAATCTTGTATTTGCTGCCGGTAGAAGAAGATACATGAACAAATGGGACTTGAACAGTGGAGAAGTAGAAAAGGTATCGAGAATGTATGGACACGAAGAAACGCAAAGGTCGTTTGAGTACTTCAAGATCTCTTCCAAGGGAACCTACATTGGGTTGACTGGTGGTAGTGGATGGTGTAACTTATTGAATGGAAGTACTGGTGTGTGGATTCGTGGATTCAAGATCGAAGGAACGATTGTTGATTTCGAATTTTCCAAGGATGAATCTTTCATAATAATCATCAACACTGCTGGTGAAGTATGGGAATACGAATTAAACAACAACGATTCCACCACTTCTAACACCTATAACAAGATTGTGAGAAGATGGCAAGATGATGGTGGTCTTGGAATCACCAAAATAGCATTGGGAGGTCCTAAAGACAGATGGTTGGCTATCGGTACCAATAATGGGCTTGTCAACATCTATGACAGAGCAAACATCAAGAACACCCCTCAGCCCAAACCGTTCAAAAATGTTGAAAACTTGGTGACCTCCATTTCCTCATTAGTGTTCAACTCTGACGCTCAAATATTGTGTATTGCTTCCAGAGCAAAGAGAGATGCCTTGAGATTGGTCCATTTGCCTTCCGGTAAAGTATACTCTAATTGGCCAACCAGTGGTACTCCATTAGGGAAAGTCACCGCCGTGGCCTTTTCTCCTAACAGCGAAATGTTGGCTGTTGGTAACGAACAAGGTAAAGTGACCTTATGGAGATTAAATCATTATTAGGTAGAAATGTAGAATACAAGAAGTTAATAAAGTGATTGTAAAAAGTATATGTATAATAAGAAGATCATACCATATTGAGTCGTGCGCGAGCCATTTTGTCATATTGAACAAGAGACATCTGATTGACTTAACAGATATTTACAACCAATACACACCACATTCTTAACACAACATGGGTAAAATTATAGGAGCACCGTATGTATGACATGTTTCAAATGGAAGTGAACAGCTGAACTAACCTCTTTTAGAAAAGGTCATGACCGTTATCGTGATCCAAGAACTCATCAAATGACGCCAGCGTTATATAGAGTTAGAGCACCTTATTTCTGGAAAAATATGCTTGGATTGGCTGTTTTCAGCTCAGTTCCTATTGCTGTATATGTATACACCTGGGGAATGTTGAGCCAAGACGAATTTGCCGATATTCCTATTCCTCCTGTTTCCGACGACGAGCTTGCCAAGTTGAAGGCCGAATACCAACAAAAGAAGAATTAGAAGGGGAAGAAGAAGAAAGGAGATATAAAGGCTACTATTAGCAAATCCTGATGAATTTGGACCCAAAATATTTAGTTTCTAAAGAGATTCGGAGAATTAGGGTATTCTGCCCCATTCCCAACTACTGTATATAGCAATACATAAGACATGTCCTGATATTGACAATACGAAAGGTCTATTTCTCTATAAAAACTTCATTTTTTAGCGTTTCAGATGTTCAGAATAGTCGTAGTCTTCGTCATACATCGACATACCTCGTAATGGGTACGGCGTTGGCTGACTTGGTGGATTCAAAGGGCCAGATTCAGCAAGGAGTCCTGATGTAGAATCATGAATGGGGTGTGTAAACAGCAGCGACGAGAAGCTATCTTGACGAGCCGTTAAAGGTCCATCCAGCGAGGTTTCGGAATTGTTTCTACTCGTGAAGAACTGTGGCTGTGATGCAAATGGATTATTGGAGGTATTGGAAGTTTCGGTATGATGTGGGGGAGGTGGGAGTACTGGGTTTGGAGGGGATGGAGAATGCAAACGGTTTGTGTATTGGTTCTGAAGTGGGTGTTGAGATTGTGATTCATAGGTAGATTGTGAGTCTTGTCTGTAACCTCTTGGTTCGTGGTTATATTCTGCCTCTTCATGCGTTGTCATTTGAGTTAAATCTGTGGATTGTTTTGTCATCTGTGTCACATCTGTACCTTTTCTAGACATATTGAAATGTCTTCTGGTTGGCACGCCTCTTGAATACCCTGCTTCTTGTGGATTACTATTGGTTGACTTGAATGTTTGATTACGTCTACCATGGTCTTGGGGATCTGATAACTTTCTGGTTTCGTAAGTCAAAGAACTCAGAGATCCTGATCTTGGAGGTGGTCTTCTATCCATATTTGAGCGGCCAAACCCAGTACCAACTGAAGTGTCATTATGATTCAAAAAAGATGTTTGAGAATTGTTATCTTCAAATGGATTGGAGAATGGAGGGGGCACTGGATCTTCGAATGGATTAGGATTAGGATTCATATCTTTCATAGGCAAGGATTCGTAAGATCCTTCATTATTCACAAGGTTGTAAAGCTTTCTATTATCGTTATGGAATTGTGATGATTGATTTTGAAGTGGGGTATAGGAAAGGGAAGACTTACCAAGTGGCTTGCTTGTAGCACTTTTAGCGAGTACTGGATTAGGAGGTTTCCCAGGAAAGACACTGCCCGTAAGACTACTAGAAGATTGTTTACTATTGAGGGTCTTGCTTTCAAGGGAAGTAGTGCTGTCTCCTTTAGGATTGAGGTTCAGATGAGTTGGAGCAGGTCTTTTAATGTTATGAGGAAAAGGATTGATTTTGTATTCGAAAGCCGAAGAAACATCTTCACTTGAAGCATTATTAGCATTGACATGTCCGAAAGTTGTGGTTGAAGAATTCAACAATGGGTTCAAATTTATAGACAGTTTGTTTAAAATTCCTTGCTCCAATAGTTCTTTCTTAGATTTATGATGTTTAAGAACCAACAATTTGACGGTTCTATTGACAACTGAACAGCAGTATACTTTTAAGGACTTGAAATTTCTTTTCTTCAACAGTACTTTGACAGGAATATAGAGTAACATCCCCAATACGAATTCAAAGAAGAAAATACACCAAATGAAGACAGAAACACACATTAATGATAAAATCACTGATAATTTGATATTGGTATTGGCGATGTTCTTAATATTGGCAATGATATCATTATTATGTTCACCACCGGTGGCATAAAACCTAAGGGTCAAAAAGTTGATCACTTGTCTTGGAGTATCAGCAAACAAGATCTGTAATGATGTATCCATCTGTTCATAACAAAAGAAACAGGACCAATCAAAAAAGTCTTCTCTTTCAATCAGATTGAACAAACAGAAATAGTTATACGATCTGATGGTATACAACAAACGGGCAATGGTATTAACATAGGTCAAGGCGATGTTTTTGGTACGACAGACCCGGATAGCCCTAATCCAATGATACAATAACAACACAAACTGAAAGATAATACAACCGGTGAAAATCCATTTGGCCACAGAATACTCGTACACCTGATACTCCAGCGAGGACCAATGATTAAACGCCAAGATATTGACACAGGTATAAATATCGGTGGCAAGTAAGACCCACGACAAGATCATCAATACCCATGTCAACAAATACGAGAAAACGGTGGCGAATTTGGTGTTGTGGAAACTGTCGACATCAATGATGTCGAAAGTGGACTCATTAAGATGGTACTTTTTGATCTGGTTCTCGGCGTTGATATCCATGATGAGTTAAATTAAAAACGGGCCCACTTAGCAGGTAGCCATAGTTCTATGACAGGAAGCACGTCGATCGATTGTACTGGCCGGGAACGGGAAGTCTAGCTGGAGGAGATGGGAAGCTCTGGCGATAATGAAGTTATTAAAAAAAAACTACTTTGTAGAAATTCTAATGCCATCAAGTATCAGTGATGTTTCAGAGGGGTTCGTGCGAATAGATTTTGAATGTGCAGACAGAAGCTGCACGTTAAATGAAGATTTAACGTTAGGCACTAAAGCTAGGCAGTACTGCAAGGGGCGGTAAAGCAGGGGGTAAATGTAGTACTGGGCGAAGAGAAAGAGAGGGTGTATGAGGGTTACATTGCCCAGCTGGGCACACTACTTACATGGCGCTACGTACAGTAGCATCTTGGCTTACAAGGATAGAACAGCTGATAAGATCATCATTACCTATTCTCCTAATCAAGCACATTATTATTGTTTCGCTATAAATAACGTCGTATGGTTTACGTGTTTTTATCGCCGATTTGGGTAATATTTACGAGTGGACTGCGCGACCAAGTCACGTGACCTACAGTCACGCGTATTCTCTTACGATCCGGGTAACTCCCTATCTTCAACAATTTCAAAACCTGTAGAACAAACCATCATCATATCCATCAGCCAATTCATTCACCGCCCTCCCCTCCCTACCATACGCTATGTCGTTCCAGCCAGAGCAAGTGATCCAGCAATTGGACCTGGCCCGTAATTTGGCCTTCACCGATCCGTCGATGTATCCACAAGTTCTTAGACAAATTCTCAACTTCATACCCAATCCAGAAAAGTCTATTCAACTGTGGTGTGTACAATTTCTCTATGATTCTTTTGTTGACAACAAAATCGCCAAGCACAGTGACAAGGTAGATCTTGCGATAGACTCCTTGGATGCATTGGTGTTGTTATCCAATTTCAAAGACATGAAGTCATTCAAAAGCATCATCAGTATATCCAGTGTTATTTACCGCCTTGTATTTAAGTATGTAGCGGAAAATGATGGCTGTAATCCTATATGGAGTAAACTTACAGAATTAAAGAATTCGCTTGTGAATAAATTTCAAAGCAATTTTCCCTTGGATGCTTCCGATAATGAAGAGCATGATTTATTAAGAAATATTGATACAAAGCTAGAACTTATTAAATTTATGATGATAGTTATTGATTATCAATCCAAAACAACTATCATTAACAATAACGGATCGACTCCTCCGCCTGTGACGTTTGCATTGAATAATGTGAGTACTAGTCATTCGCTCATCAAGTATAGTAATATGGAGTATGAAGCAGTGAATTTATTGGAATTATTGTTAAAGACGTTTAATCAAGATATTCTTAATGCCTCATTAATAACAGCCACATTGAATCATTTTGTCATCATAATGAAGAAGAAACCTCAATATGTCACCAAGATTTTGAATGTCATCGATAATTACGATACCACCACCAAATTACAATCCAATTATCAAACCATAGAACAATTCAAATTAGCAAAGAAATATGTCGATAGGGTTGTGAAAGTATTTGTCCAACATGTGTTAAGAAACAATTTAGTTCCAACTAACTATCAAAGTTCTCTTAACAAGAAATTGACAGTTTTGATTGATAGAGGTAATGATATTAGAAAGAAGAATATCTTTGCAATTAATGAACCAAATATTCGAAAGAGAAAGTTCGAAGGATTTGTGAATCCTACCAAGAAATTGAAAACTATGGACTATAAGCATCTTTATTGTTTGAATGAATTTGATAATGAACTTAACAATTTTGATTTGACTACAGTTCCTCAGAATATATTGACCCAGATGGTGATAACTGCATTACAAAAGTCCAGTGCTAATAAAGTAGCTAAAGCTCTAGAGATTATCGGTGAAAGATTTACAGGAGTACTTAGTTCAGCACCAACACAACAACAGCCACAACAACAGCAACAGCCACAACAACAACAACAATTACAACAAGCACAACAACAATATCCCCCTCAACATCTCCAATCGGACAATAATGTGAAGAAAGAAGTAAAGGGTCCCGATTATGATGAAGAAGACGACGAAGATGCGGGAGGAGAAAACTACAATCCTGAAACCATCTATACATTACCACCTCCAACCGATTTATCATTCCAAGAAAAGAAGGATCATATTAATATTATCATCAAAAATTTCTTTAAATTGGCCAACAACCCTAATGGATTTGTAGATGAAGATCCAAAACAAGGAGACGGGAATGGTCTTAGCACCGAGTTAACCAAAATTGCCATCAAATCATGGAAAAAAGATAGTTGGTTGGTTATTTTGACCAGATTAGCAACTAGAGGGATGAGAAGTACTGAGACTGATTCCCCAGATGCTCAAAATAATGATGAAATGAGTGATATGATCAGAAATGCCATTTTCGACTATTTCTTAGATAACATCCATTCGAGAATAGACATGATCATTGAATGGTTGAATGAAGAATGGTATAGTGAGAAGGTGTTCAACGAAGAGATTTTAATCAAACAAGAGCCAGGTACCAAGGTTGATTCAGGAAGAGTTGAAACACCTATTTATAACAAATGGGCCGGCAAAGTATTGGATTCGATTATTCCATTTCTTGAGCCTAACGATAGAAAAATCTTCATCAGATTATTAAGTGATCTTCCGTACCTTAATGACGAATTGGTAGGAAGAATCAAGTCGTTATGTTTGGATCCCGTAAGGACCAAGATTGGGTTCCTTTCACTCCAGTTTTTGATCATGTATCGTCCCCCAGTAAGAGAAGTATGTGTGAATATCTTGAAACAATTGAGCGAGACTGATCAAGAGGATTTGAAGGAGGAAGCAAAGAAGTTACTTGAAAAGTATCAATAGGTGAATGTAAAATAGACAAATAATAACAGAACAAAATAGTGTGAAAGAAAAGAAATGTAGCATAAAAAAACAGTGGTGATTGAAACGACCATAGTCAGTACATAGTGCCGTAGTTGGTAACTAAATAGTATCTCGTAGTTATCAGAAAGGGGTCAGGGTCCCATAGTCAAGCAAGTCCCATAGTTTAGACCGCACCCATAGTTAACACAGTCACTACCACACCGCCCAGCGTTCCACACGACTCGCGTTATCATTTTAAACGTACCGTCACAAGAAGCTTCCACCGCCAGCAATGAACAGCAACAGCATATTCGGGTCGGAAGATCCCTGGGAAAATGGCTGGGCCACCGAGGAGCCACGCCAATTCGGCAACTCCAGTAACTATCTCACGTCGTCTCAGTTATTGGACAATAATGAAACGTCCTCGACTTTGACTATTGCCAATATCCCTTTTTCATATGAAACCATACATAATGAGATCGGTTCTAGATTATCAACCTCCGATGACGTTGATCAGTTGATATTGTCGAAGGCTGTCGAACTGGCCTACTTGAAGAACTACGAAAAGTCAAAAGTCTTGGATATCATGTATGATCACAACTTATTGGACCCAAGTTCCAGTAATGTGTTGTATCAGATCTTGGGGATCATTGCGTTGGAGATCGATGTTCCAGGTTCTGGGGACTACGTCACTCTCCAGTTCCGGTTGAATTCATTGCCAGAATTGCCAGAAGAATTGGTGGCAAGTATTACGGGCACCAATGAATCACACCCCGAAACAATCGAATCATCATCAATAGTGGCTACCAAGAGTCCCAGGAGAAGCACGACATCAAAAACAAAATCACACTCTCCATTGACTGCACCACCTACCACATTGATAGAAAACTCATTTATCGATCCTCTCAATGCACAATTAGCCAATGCCACTATCGAAGACTGGTCACAGAATGAACCCTCCGTTTTAGCAGAACCAGAACTCACTTCTAAGCACAAGGAGGCCCCAAAACAACCATCGTTTGTAGATGACAAGCAGATCAATAAGTATATCAACGAGATTAGAGGCAGATTCCGGCCATTTGTGGATTCGAAAGATATGATCAAAATCAAAGAAGTTCCAGAGAAAGAGGGACTTTTATTCAAACATATCAACTATTTCATTACTCACGATTTGAATTTAGGAATGAATGGACATGCCGGTACCAAGAAAGTGATCAGAAGGTACTCTGATTTTGTATGGTAAGTTAAACCGATAAATTATTCTACTACGATAGTTTCATTACTAACCACAATTTAGGCTTTTGGAATTCTTATTACAAAAGTATCCATTTAGAATCATTCCAGGGTTACCTCCCAAAAAATTTTCTGGTACGTATAACGAGTCACCAATTTTTTATTTCAAGATAGAACAATACTAATACTAATAGTAGGATCGTCTCCAGATTCACAATTTTTACAAAGACGTCGTCGTGGATTGCATAGGTTTTTGAACCAATTAATAAAGCACCCAGTCTTGAAACAAGAACCAGTGGTGATAACATTCTTAAGTGTCCCAACAGATATATCTACGTGGAAGAAACAAGCCAAAATCGATTATTCTGTTGAGTTTAAAGGACAAAAAATTCTGACTAACTTTATTAATCAGATATGGCCAAGTTTGGGACAACAGTTCTTAAAGAATTGGTTAGAAGCGGAATCCGCTATCACGAGACTTATTGAAGTGTGGACCAAAACAGTTCTTTTGGTTGAAAGGTACGAGAAAAGGCAACAACAGATCAGTTATGACAATAGCAAATTTGTGGAAATGATTGGACATTTTAAAACCTTCAATACCAAGATTTATCCCACTGAAGAGAATACTGCCATTGGCGATAATAATCGTGATGATATGAATTCAATTAATGATTCTTTGGGGTTTGTTAGTGAATATTTCAATAAGGCCAGTCAAACTTTGATCGACGAGAGTTATGTAATTAATACAGGGACTTTGGAAAAGTTCAAGAATTATCTCGATTATTTATATTCATTACAAGAGCTTTTTGAAAGAACCAAAAGATTATCGGTGAATAACATTGAGCAATTAGAGGCAAGGATCAAAGAGAATGAGAGCAGATACACCAAGCTTAGCAACGAAGATGCCGATGCCAAGGGAGCTGACTTGGCCCGTTTACGTCAAGTAATTATTAATGATAAGCAAGAGATATTCCAACAATTGAATAGAGATTGGTTGATCAAAAACAGTTGTTTTGAGGAGTTTGTGACATTTCAAGAGACCCAATATTTGGTTAGCGAGTTGTGGATCGAATGGAGTAAGGGCAGATTAAGATGTCAGGAGAAGATAACTGGATTACTGGAAACATTGAACAACGAAATCGTGAATGAAATGCCGACGCTGAGATGAAATAAATATAATGATGAGTAAGCAAGGATAGAATCAAGGAGCTGATAAGAAGGTCGGATGATCATGATATTGATGGTTGATATTGAAGAGCATCAATTTGGAATTATCGTATGAACATCCCTCCCCCCCCTCTCTGATGATTACCATGTTACCGTACCTGATAAGTCATCATTCTGTTTCTTTGTTGCTCCCCTACCCCTATCCCCTACACCTTCACATTTCGTACTTTGTTCTTCATTTCCATATATAACTTACATATCTATAATTAATTTACTATTGCCTGCCATTTTTCTATAAGTTGATGGGTATCCTTCAAATTGACGTCATCATCAAAGTACTCATGGCTCAACACTTTGGTGATGTTTAACTCCTTACATGCCAATTTGAACTGTTCTTCGTTCCCCAAACACTTCAATTTGGCCAAGATCGACCCTACACGTATACCCAACTGGGCGCCCATGGGAAACGCTTCGTCAAACCCCTGCTGAAGAGCCGATTCCTGCGCATCAGTCAACCCATCCAAGTATCCCTGTTTTTCGTGATTTCTTTTGACATCGGCATGGGTCTCCACATCATCGTCTCCCCAGATATCATCTTCGTCTTGGTCAGACACGCGACGCTCTGTCGCCTCCACCATTGGTGTATTTTTACAACCGCAACTCATCAAGAATACTTATACTATACCCCCGTAACCGCCCTCACAAAAAACGGCTGCTAATGCCATCTGTGCTCCTCGACACATTAAAGAAAGACCCCAACCGCAGTACCTAACCGAGTACAACATCCCAACCGCAATACTCAAGATGACTCTTTTGTTCGCTCACACATTTCGATGGCGCGGCCCAAGCCAATCCACACCTTGCCAGCAACATCCGAAAAAAACAACCGCTAGCATCGTATTTATATGTCCCATTTATTTATCGGCCCTCCCATCTCCCTACTTTCCCCTCCTGCAATAATTTCCTCCTAGGTGCTGGCAACCTAGAATTACACTCTCCCTAATATCACCTATCCATCCGTCGCAGCCATGTCGGAGAACATCATCACCCAAGTGGCTCCCGAGACGTACTCTCCACACAATTCTGGATACAACGACTCCAACAGCAACATAGACTACAATTCGAAAATTCACTTGGACATCAGAGGCTCGCAGTTCACCATCACCCGGGATGAGTTAATGAGCTTGCCGGAAAGCATCTTGTTGTGTTTGTTTCCCAACGGGGTGTTTTTGGATGCCCATGGCCAGGTTATCACCAACTTGACTGAAAAAGATGTGGTCCACGTCAATTTCGAGCCCTCGTGTTTTCAGTACATCGTAGATGTGTTTGGAGAAGCCCAAAGAGACCTCGAGGAGATGCCTGTGATGTCTCCTCAGGTCAGCGGCTTAAGCACTAGCCGTTCCCACCAGGAAAACGTCTTACAGAACAAACCAGCAATTATCGTCTTAAGAGAAGACCTTGACTACTACGTAATAGCCCCAATCCCAGGCTTGAATCAGGAACAAATGAAGTACCTTAAACTTGCTGTTGCTCACGAATTATTGGATGATAAATACATCTTCAGCGGGTTAGGATACAGTCCCAAGGCTACGTCTTCTTCCCACAACCCAGGCCCAGCAGAACATTTATACGACATGTTGTGTAGCTCAGGATTTGACGCCAAAGGCTCATGGGGCAGCCGCTCCTTGGAACCCTCCAAATGTGTTATACTGTCATTACTGTTGGTACGTCTCAGAACATCACCTCCCACCCCTCCAGAGTCCCCAGCTTTAGACCCAGTATTGTCCAATGCTTCTACATCCTCCAGATCCAGATCCAGATCTCGTATCACATCCCTAGCCAATAGTGCTACTAGAGCTGCTTCTCGTTCATTATCGAAATCCAGAAAAACGAACGACACAAACCAAACTAAATTATTATTATTCTGGAGAAAACCCGCCAGAAAATGCTGGTGGTCAAACCAAACTGTGGACGTGGATGTCAGCGTAAGTGACCTTTTCAATATCGAAGAAAAAACATTGACTATTAAAGTACATATCAGACGGGTCTGGACGTTGGAATTGTCTGTCATTGGGGTTCAGTAATATAATAAATTAGTAGATAGCTCAATTTAATTCAAATCCTGGAAGGATTCTTAATCTTTGAAATGACTACTTAGTAGAGATTCGTAGACTAAGCTCTATGAAATAAAGCATTAATTGATTATATCAATAGATGAAGTTATGGGTATTGGTTTCGGTCACGTGACGCCACCCAAAAAAATTCCCCTACTACCAAACCGCGATAAATTCGTCTCTATACTGTTAGACGTGTTGAATAGGCTAACTACCAGACGTGTTAAAAGATGACGTCCTTAATTATGAAAAAGAACGAGCAGTACGAGCTGGAAAAGTTGGAGCACACGCCTTGGGTTGAAAAGTATCGTCCCAAGAAATTGGACGACGTGGCATCCCAAGATCATGCTGTGAAGGTATTAAAGAAGACCATTGCATCAGCCAACCTTCCACATATGCTATTCTATGGACCTCCAGGAACCGGGAAAACGTCGACGATTTTGGCGCTTGCAAAACAGCTTTACGGACCAAGTCTTTACAAGTCCAGAGTGCTTGAATTGAATGCATCTGATGAAAGAGGAATATCGATAGTTCGAGAAAAGATCAAGAATTTTGCCCGATTGACTGTTTCAAATCCTTCCAAAGATGATTTGGCCAATTATCCGTGTCCTCCGTATAAGATCATTATTTTGGATGAGGCAGATTCCATGACCAACGATGCACAATCGGCATTGAGAAGAACGATGGAAAACTATTCGAGTGTCACCAGATTCTGTCTTATTTGTAATTATATCACACGGATCATCGATCCTTTGGCCTCGAGATGTTCCAAATTCAGATTCAGGCTTTTAGATAACGACAACGCCTTATCTAGATTGAAATATGTCGCAGAACAAGAATCGATCAATTTGGACAATAATGAACCTGTATTGGAAGAAGTATTGACAATATCAAATGGGGATCTTAGAAAGGCAATCACTTTGCTTCAGTCTGCCACCAAATTGAATAACTCCTTGAATCTTACCGATACAGAATCTTCGGCAATCACAGTGAGTTCAATCCAAGAAATTGCTGGGGTCATTTCTCCAGATCTTTTGAACCAATTGGTATCTACAATCCAATCCAAAAATCACAAAAATGTCATTGATATCGTCAATGATATAATCTTACAGGGATGGAGTGCCCAGCAATTGGTGGACCAATTACATGACAAACTTATATTTAATGATACACTTGATTCCTTGACCAAGAACCACATTGCATCCATTCTCTTCAATATCGATAGAAGATTGAACAATGGTACCGATGAACATATCCAGTTGTTGAATCTATGTTTACAAATCTCGAGCCTTTTTTAGTGATGAGCTCAGACTTATCTTACCTTCAGTCAGCCTATAATCAGTTTCCTGAACTACAATGTATATTATATTAGTCATCACATTTCCTGTAGAAACAACCGTAGCATCACAAATACTCGTATCGTTCTTCTTAGCCCCTAGTGGGCATTTTACTAGCCAATAACACTACTCATCTATTGACGGTGCTGGTGTTGGGGAAGTTGTCCTTGCGGACGTCCTTGGGGATGGCCTTGCGGGCGGCCTTGTCCTTGGGGTCCTTGTCCCTGCAACTGTGCTTGTTGTTGCTCCCTCATTTGTTGCTGAATGTGAGGAGGTGGTGGAGGCATGCCTGGTGGAAAACCCATAAATTGTGGCATGAATTGCGGGTTCTGGTTGCCATTTGCATAACCCGGAGGAGGAGGAGGTGGGATGAAACCATTTGGAAACATTCCTGGGGGTGGACCGCCTGGACCGCCTGGACCGCCTGGACCTCCCGGGCCTCCTTGGTTAGATGGAAATTGGACATGTGGTGGTGCCATTGGCATACCATTTTGAAATTGTTTCATCCATGGTGGTAGCTGTTGGCCCTGTGGCCCCATTGGTGGTCCTTGTTGGAGTTGCTGAGGAAATTGGTTGCCTGCATGTTGAGGAACCTTTCCTTGTTGGTGTTGGTGTTGATGTTGATGTTGACGATGATGTTGTTGGTGAGGTTGCTGCGGTTGTTGTTGCTGTTGCGGTTGTTGTTGCGGTTGTTGTTGTTGTTGTTGATGTTGTTGTTGCTGCTGCTGTTGCTGTTGATGAAGTTGTTGTTGTTGAAGTTGTTGTTGTTGAAGTTGTTGTTGTTGTTGTTGGAGCTGTTGCTGTTGTTGGAGTAATTTCTCTTGACGTTGTTGTTGAAGTAATTTCTCTTGTTGCTGACTTGCCTCTTGAATTCCTTTGTCTTTTCTTTGCTGTAATTGTTCTTTCTTAGCATGCTCTACACTCGTATTTCTTGATTTTTGCTTCTGCGTTTCCTTCTGTATTGGTTCCTTCTTTGGAGAAGCATTTGCTTTGTTAAATAAAGCTGCCAAGTTTGCATTTGGTGTGTTAAGCGAAGAGATGCTTCCCGATGGGGTGGTTGGGGCCGAACTTTCCTTTTTATTCAAAAGAGACATGAAAAATGAATCGTCGGTTGGTCCATTTGGACCCATGACAAACGGCTGAGCTGAATCTTGGGAAGAAATACTGCCACCTTGACGTTGTGGCATAGACATTGCTGGGATTAAAGGTTGAGAAAATTGGGCTGGAGGAGCAGGAGAATGGGCAGCTGGTACAGGAACTTGTTGAGGAGTTGGAGGTTGGGGTTTAGGGTTATTGCTTTGGGGTGGAGCTGGACCTGAAAAGAATCTTGAGTGTCCAGAAGGAGGAACAGTCGAGTGTGGGGATTCAACCGGGGTCTCCACCAAATCAGGTTTTACAACAGCTGGAGGGGATTCCTTTGCAGGGGTATTGAAAAAAGAGGAGAATCTTGAACTCTTGTTAGAAATTTCAGTTGGTGGAAGATTTGGAGTCGAATTAGTAGGATTGTTACTGAGACTCGAGCTTCTTGTATCGGAATAGAATTCGGCCGGTTTTGGCTTGATGAATGAAAAGAAACTATCGACATCATTACCAGCTATTTCATCTTCATCATCATGATCAAAATTACCGGGATTTTCATCAACAAAAGGTTGGCCATTTTTACGACGTTCCTCCATCTTCATACTTTGCTTCCATTTTTCAAAGTCTTCTACTGTTTGGCCCATGTTCAAAGGGTCTTTGGTTGAATTGGATAAATCAGTAGAGTCCCATTCTGGCTCTACTTCATCACCAGTCTCTCCCAAGAGCTGGGAGATTTTGTCGGACGACAATGAGTCCAAATCGGCATTCTTGGTCGAGTTTGGTTTTCTTTCCCACGTTTCATTCTGGTACCTTTTTTGGAAAGACGACGAGGCGGCGTTTTTCTTGTGTTTGCCTTCTCCTCTATGGCCATGTTCGTTGGTAGCGCCCGGCTTCATTTTGTGGCGCCAGAACGAACGTTCGGGGAGCTTTTTGCTTCCCTTGTAGTCCTCCACGTAGGGAGACTGTTTGAGGGAGAGTAGGAAGTCAATTGAATACACAAGATCGGGGTTCTTTTTCGAATGGATGGTAATAAGCAGGGGACTGCTCGAACTCGACCGTGGCTCCAATTCGGGGGTGGTTTCCTTAGCCGCCTTGGCTATAGCGGAGTCCAACAATTTGGACAACGCATTACTGGGGTCTAATTGATGACGGTCGTTGGAGGTAGAGGACGATTGGGGATGGTCGGTGGTAGCGAATAGCGTATGATCTTGGCCCGCTGTCGTATCCAGAGGGTCGGACGACTGGATCTGGATAATGGAGGGGTCGTTTAGCATCGGATTGGCCATTTTAGATGCTCTCTATGTAGCAAGGGTAGTGTTAGTTACGGAGGGTGTTGGGTCAGTGCTGTAACAAGTGTGGTCAAAAAATTTTCGACTCTGGTGGGTCGTGCGTGATAAGCGTTAAGCCAAAAAAACGGCTAGGCAGAAACGGGGGGGAATTGGCGAGCGTCAGGGTAGCGACAAAATGGATGGAGTTTTGTGGGGGGTGTTTAATTGGCAGGGGAATAGGGGCAGGAAGGAGGGCAACAGAGAAGTGGGGCGGTGGGGGAAGGGTGTGTGTAGATGGGGTACATATGTGATGATTTTGGGGGATCAAAAGAAGGTGTTGGTGGAGCTTCTTGGTGGTTGGTATTTGTTGTCTATGTAGTGGTCGTAGCGAGCTGTCGGTAGAAAGAAGAAACATTGGGGACACTTTTGTGGAAGGGGTTTTTTCAGCTCGGTAATTGGTGCAACTTGTCGTTAGATAGGGAGAGCGATTTGGTGCGGGCAGGAAGATACCGCGCCTCCATACCCTCCAAGAAGATGAGTGCTCTAGTGAGAACAATAAGGTACCATAGTGTCCCGCCATAGTCCCTGTTATATACCCCTACATCACCCCTACATCACCCCACTGCACCTTTCATCTCTCTAACTCTTATATTTTACAATATTTATACAATATATATACATATCTACGTATTCAAGTACGGAATATTCAACTTCATGATCTCGCGACACATCACGAACCAGTCGACTTCTCTCAACGGCAACCCCTTCTTGCGTCTCTCATTCTCTTCCCACTTGAAAAGCTCGTACATGAACCTCAAGTTGGGCTGGATGATAATATTCAACCTCCGCACTCTGACGTAGAGATATGCATCGGTGAGGGAGATATCGAGTCTTCTCATCACTTCTGCTATCACAACAGTAGCTGATCTACTGACTCCCACACGACAGTGGACCAAGATTTTGGTGTCTCCGTTGGTGCTCTTGTAATCGTCATCCATGTACTTCAATATACTTGGAAGAGCCCGTGAGAGCTCATCGATCCCATCATCTTGTAGATTGTTCACTTTCATTACTGACTCAACTGTAGTATGATGATGGTGATGGTGGTGATATGAACTAGATTTGGAGATCGAAAATAACTCGATGTTTCCATCGTCGATTTCATCTAGTATAATATCATTGGCTTCCTGGAATTTATACCCATTCAACCAATCTAATTGTTCTCCGACAGATATGATTTTCTTGATTCCAAGCTTGTTCAAAAGGGGCAAACAATTGGCATGTTTCAACGACCCCAAATACAAATATGGCAAAACTCTGGAAGGAATAGATCCTTCTACATCTTTGACCCAATCAATGGTTCTGGCATAATGTATCCCTGAATCGGAATCTGTGTCTGACCCCGACGACGAAGATGAAGATGTGTCATCATCAACATGAACATCACCTTCATCGTCATCATCATTGGCTATGTATCCAAGTCTAACTGTACTAGGACCGGCCATCAGGGGGGATCCCAACAATATTTCATTGATTTCAATGCTAGTCAATGTCTCCATTTGAGACCAACTGATGTTTTTGTTGCTAGGATTCTTGGGACTGAATCGTCTCAATAATATCGCGAGCTTCTTCAATATCACCACATCACTATTGAAGATATAAAACGGTCTTCCATAATCCAGATGTAACTTGAGCATGGCGTCTTGAAGCGAGATATTCTGGGCATACATGATATAACTCAACACTAGCAAGGACAGTTCGGTATATCCATCGGAACAATAAACCAAGCAACTCAACACATCTGTATCCTTACTAGTCGACGACGAATAAAGATAGACAAGTTTACACGTGTTGACAATAGACATCAAATTATCTTTCTTGCAGTCTCCAATTCCAATTGACCCCGACGGAGGAAATTCCAATAAGGTATATTCCGATTCTGTCCCTTTGGTATCCTCCACACGATGGGTGGAAATGCTGAACTTGAATAATAATGACGCTAATGTCAGTAGGTCAGGAAACGAAGCCCCATTATGGCAATGAATGAAAAGTCGCCAATTAGCTTTAGGAAGTGACAAATAATCCAATAAAGAGACGGTTAAACCAGCAGGTTTCAATTGGTTCGTCACTATCGAATTGTTAGGATGACAATATAAATTCTTCAATGCCAATTTTCCTGTTAACGTGTTCTGTTGGTGAGTGTAATGTTCTAGGTACGAGTGGTTGTGTTCAATAAGATAAGTCATCATGATTTGGAAATCCCAATAATTTCCGATCCATACATGCTTATTGATTTCGGTAGCAGAAGACATTCTTCTGGTCTCGATTTTTTCTTTGATCTGGTAGTCATTTTCCCATATCAAAGATTTGTCGTCGTCTTGACTTTCTATATCATCTTCAAATACAAACACATTATAGTCGACATGATTTTCGGGGGTCTTTTCGTATCTTTGTGCCAACCACAACAACCGTGCACAGCTTTCCAACACATCGGAGGAGCCGTATACCATAAAATCAGAACAGGTGGAAAGTTTGGCTACCTGAATGTGGAAGTTACGTAACGATACACCTCTATCAGGATCAAGGTTCAAGAATATTGGAAGATGGTTTAATTTGATGGCATCTGCAACAAACACATCTTGTATTGATTGTGGATATTCATTGGTGAAAGATCTGGCAAAGATTTCGGCCACAATAGATTTGATTTCGAATCTAGAAACATCGATTTTCCGTAACACTTCATCCAATTTGATGGTGTTTTTCAAGAACAAAGACGGAGGATCTGAGCTGTGGAAATTGCTTGACTTATGATTGAATTGTATAGTGCTTTGTGGGTCTTTATTATATTCATTTGCATTGATGCACATCAAGAAACGGATATCATTTGGTTTTCCAATGGTGTAATAGTTGGATGTTTCACCTTGGAGCTTGTCACGCGAGATGAGTTGTTGCTGTTGGTAAAGAAAGTACAGTTTTTGAGCAAAATTGTCTTTATGCAAGCCATGCAACCAGGGAAACATTTTGTTTGTTTGGGGAAGTGGTCTATCGAAGTACCAAGCAAAGAGGTTCTTCAATTGGACATATGAGAGGGATTTGATGGAAATGGCAAGGTCGAGGGCACTGATGGAGGAATTGGGGAGTGACTTGAAGAACGGCGAACACGAATCAAGCGGAGAGCCCATGGGCAGCGAAGAACCTTCTAAGGGCAGATCTTCGAAGTCAGGCGACGAAATTGAAGGCGAAGAGGACAAAGAGGGGGATTCAGAGGTGGTTAACTGGTGGTTTGAATTATCTAAGTCATTCAAATTATGGTTATCTTCAGACGCATCTTGTGGATCACTCATTTCGTTGTCGTATTTAATGGTGTTGGATTGATCTTGGACATTGCAAGTGTGATCCGTAGTGGTATTAGTCAGTTGAGACTGGTCAAGCAGAGCATTATTTGCTGCCATTTCACCATTGTCATTTCGGGAGTCAATTTCTGCCACCGGCAGCTCCAAGATCCGGCTGATTTCGTGCAGGTCATTCAAGTTCAATTTAGTTGTTTTGGAGCCCATCACATCACAAACCTCGCAGGAGGGTGTCGGGTCATGGCGGGTGTTCAAGTTGTGGAAACGGGCTCTGAAACGGTCACGTTCGTAGAGAAGATCATTGGAGGTCGAAGACGTTCTTTTGGACGACTTGGGGGGAGATTGCTCGGGAGTATCGAGGAAGTGGGCGTCCACAGGAATTGAGCTAGCTGTGTTCATGGTTGGGGCGGGAAGAGGCGACCTAATCCACTTACAGGTTGGGGATAGTCCGGTCGGAGGTCACGCCAAAAATAGTTCCACTAAGATATAAAGCCAATAGTACTAACAGCAGAAGTGTGGATTCATAACCCGAATAGACACCTTTATAAGAAAAATGGTGGACGAATTATGGTAATTGGTGAGGCTGAAAGGAGTTGAAAATTAGATAAGAAGGTGGTCATGTGTGGAGGAAATGGGTAGCGAGAAAGACGATGCGAGCGCAGGTGCAGGAGGCACGACGTGCGGTGATTATGGGTTGAGGTGGTGATCAGGTGGTGGATGTGTGGTGATCAGGTGGTGGATGTGGACGTACCGTTTGGCGATGTGGCGAGGAGGGTCCTTTCCAGTGGGGTGGTGGTTCTGGTGGTGGTTCTGGTGGTGGTTCTGGTGGTGCGCTTCGGAGTTGACTACTGCTCTTATATGACCATTTGATGGCGCTGCCTACTACCTCCGGCAGTGGTTTCTCCTTGGACTGCGGGGGGGAATTTCCGCTAAAATGGGGGAAGCTGCCAGTTGAGTGTCGCACTAGCATCGCCTTCGGGGGGGTGTCTGAATTACCGCCAATACTGATTGCTCCCACTAGCTCCAACTAGCTCCCACTAGCTCCCACTACTCCCGCGGCACAAACCTCGCACCATTTCGCCAGCCCTCGCTACACCTCATTCCATAATCCTCACTACTTCTTTATCTCACTTCTTCTCTTTGCTCTTTTTCCACAACCACCATCATGACTTTCAAATCGTTCATCTCCTCCATCCAAATTACAGATAGAGCTACGTTTGGCGTCACTCCTTCGTCCCCCTCCTATAAACTCTTCAAGTGGAGAGTTTCAGACGCCGCTCTCTTTGCCCTCTTGTGGGTGCTCTACACCATAGTCTACTATTTGGAACCCTTCCAAAGACAATTCTACGTCAATGATCTTACCATTTCCCACCCGTTTGCCGAGGTCGAACGCGTTTCCAACACCCAGTTGTTTCTCTACGCCGTGTGGATCCCCATGGTCGTTGTCGCCGTGGTGTCTCTCGTTGCATCGTCCCCCCAACACAAGATCTACGCTACTTACGTCGCCTGCTTGGGGTTGGGGTTACTGGTTCTTTCCACCAGTGTCCTTACGGATATCTTAAAAAACTTCTTTGGAAGACACAGACCCGATTTCCTTGCCAGATGTGTTCCCAAAATAGATACCCCCCACGACGTCATGGTATTCGCCAAAGACGTCTGTACCACCGATAACATTCCCCGGTTGTTGGACGGGTTCAGAACTACCCCCTCCGGCCATTCCTCCATCAGTTTCGCCGGACTACTTTACTTGTCGCTTTATTTGGCTGGCCAATTGGTGGTGACTGATAAGTTGGTCGGTGCCTGGAGAATCGTCCTCAGTGGTATTCCCACCTTGGTGGCTGCTTTGATCGCTCTCAGTAGAACAGAGGACTACAGACACCATTTCATCGACATTATCACCGGGAGCGTCATTGGGATCGCCGTGGCCTTGGTGTCCTACTTCAGATTGTTCCCCAGTTTATGGGACCCTAAATGTTATGACAATAAGGTCATTCTCCTGGAAGAAGTCAACGAGTATGATCCTATCACCGAACAGGTATAGATGAGTAGAGATATAATATAAGTATGAATGAGCTACAACTGCTTGTGGGTGTTTGTATTTAGCCATTAGAGATACCCTGCTGTTCTTTGGAGACACCTCAGAGGGCCCTGCCACTAATCTTAAAATGTACCTCTGTAGTTATCCGAGGAGGCACCACTCAGTTTTCAAAAGAACCACAACAGTTCTTAGAAGAACCACAACAGTACTTAGAAGAAGCAAAACTCAGTTCTTCGAAAAAGCACATCCCCAATTCTTCGACTACCTTCGTATTCGTCTACATAAGAAATATTCCCAATCCTCCATCCCTGGAATCTACGTCATCTCTTGTATATTGTCTTTATTTTGTATAGAACACCCACCTCCCAGTAATCTCGTTCACATCAACGTAGTCCTTCCTCCAATCTCGTTACTGGCACTTCCATCTGGCATGTTACCATCTCTGCCAGAAACAAATTGCCTATAAATACCTTCTAATTTTCTCTTTTCTGAAACAGAAATAGAGGGCTTGGTTTCCTTCAATGATTCAACAAAGTTATCATGGGTGACATATACTTTCATGGAATCGTCATTGGCCTTCTTCACAGTTTCAGTACTATTTGCATCATCTTTTGTGTCCAAAATCTGCTGAATTTGTTGCACAATCTTGACTCTATCGGCTGATCTCATCTTTGTATCTCTCAACTTCTCAGCATTGACTTGGAAGAATTCTATTGCATCCTTGTCTTTTTTGGTTGTCGAGCTTTGTTGCTTACTGGCCTTTTCTTCTTGTAATGCCAACCTAACGTGCACGGCCTTCAAGTAGGCATTGTATCCCAATCCTTGCATATCAGCCCCACTGAACCCAGTAGTGTTTTCGGCGATTTCTTCCAAGTTGACTGCTGGGTCCAAATCCATTTTGTTGGTGATGCTCTGCAAAATATCCAACCTATCTTCATATGATGGCATATCACAAATGACACTCTTATCCAATCTACCAGGTCTTAATAATGCAGAATCGATCAAATCTGGTCTACTGGTGGCGGCCAACACATAAACACCATCCAATCCTTCAGCACCATCCATTTGGGTCAACATTTGATTGACAACCCTATCAGTAACACCAGTGGAATCATGTCCTCTTTTTGGAGCAATCGAATCGAATTCATCAAAGAATAATATACACGGTTTAGCAGCTTGGGCACGTTCAAACAATTCTCTAACCGATTGTTCGGATGCACCGATGTACTTGTTCAAAATCTCGGGACCTTTGATAGAAATAAAATTTAATCCACATTGGCCAGCCACTGCACTGGCAAGTAAGGTCTTACCACAACCAGGAAACCCATAAAGTAAAATACCAGACCGAAGTCTCAACGGACAGCTGGCAAAAATAGGGGCATACTTGGTTGGCCATTCAAGAGTTTCAAGAAGGACGCTCTTAGGTTCTTTAAGGCCACCAATATCACTCCAATTAATCGTTGATTTTTGAAGCTTAACACCCCGCAAATTAGATGGAGTATATCCTTCAAGTGATTTGGTAAGATTCAACGTCGTTACTTTTAAGGAATTGGAGGTAGAGGTTGGTCCATTTTGTACGCCGCTACCATTAGTTTCAGCTTGCTCTTTACAATCGTTTCCAGATATGTTTTCTTCCTTGTTTTCTTCCTTGATGTCTTCTTTCTTTTCCTCTTTCTCTTCGTTAAATAAGGCATCATGGTAAAGTCTATCACATAAAATCTTCAAATCATTAGGTAAATAACCTTCTGTTTCTGCAGCCATATCCATCACATCAAAGGTGATTTCACAGCCCAACTTTTTAGTCAAATACTCTTCAAGTAATTCTGCTCTAGCAGCCTTGGAAGGAGCACTCAAATGGGTAAAGTTCTCCACCAAATGACATTGGAATAAGAGCTTATTAAGTGCTTCTTTGCTGGCTGCAGACATCAAGATCGACAAATTGCTATTACTTTGACTTTGAATCTTTTCCACCTGTGATATCAAATATTCAGTCAGTTGGATAGATTTGGAAGAATCTCCATTTTCTGATTCGGCAGAAAGTATCTTATCCAAATTGTCCAAGATTAATAAGGAAGGTTTATGCCATGCACATGATTGTAACCATTTCAAAATATGGTTCTTTGAAAGGGAAGAAAACGTTTCATTCATAAATGCTTCACATGAAATGTATTTGGTATGATATCCATACTCTTGAGAAATCTTATCTGCCACTAAATTCAACAATAAAGATTTTCCACTACCAGAATTCCCATATACTAAAGTGCCAGAATTCTTGGAACAAATGAACGAATCAACGGTTTGATCGACTAATTTGTCCAAACCAATGGCTTCATCAATTGAGTTCGAAATAGAATCTTCTTCCTCTTGAATAAACGATACTGGTCTTAATAATTCTTCTCCAAGCTCGATTTTCAAAGTCTTTCTGGTATTCATATCGTAGGGTCTTACCCAGGCATTGGAATCATCATTTTTCTTGAATTTGATCAACCCTCCCAATGGAAGGAAGTTTGGAATAATTGGAAGCTTACAATAGTTGGTCAATGGACTATTGGAGATCGGTGAAGCTGGGTTGTATAAATGGGCATAGATCAGGTTAATAAGAATAGATGTTTGTTCTTTCTTTTCGGCAGAATTAAGGTTGATTTGGGTGTTCTTCTTGGTCTGGGTGATATATGGATGAACTATCAATGCTGGTGGTCTCTTGGTAACAAATTTTACCGCTGGCTTGAGCACTACAATATGTCCATTTGAAGATTCGGCATTTAATGCAATAGCCAAACTGGTCGAGATTCCAACCGAATCTTGGGGCGATTCAGGACAGTTCACAAGTTTAGCTACAATTCTCTTATTTTCCTTGATCTGTTTCGAAGCATCTTCAGTACTAGGAGTTGTGGTTTTAGGCTTATCACTTGGACCCGGAATAATCGATACCGCCACAAACTCCGTTCTAAGCTCAGGGATCAACTCATCGAAATTGGCGTACACTTTATATTTGAACCCAGATTTGGTTTCTGGGAATAACTTATGAGGTACCTTGATACCTCTCTTCAAAACAGTAGGTAATGCGGAGTAATCTTCAATTGGCTTGGATTTCGAGTTAGCAGCCGCAAGTGCAGCAGCGGTCTTTGCAGTCTGTTTCTCTCTAACTTTAGGGGCAATTGCTATTTCACAGTAGGGAGATATCTTTGCATACAGGTGACTTTTGGATCCAATATCGGTGACCATTAACTTGGCAGACGTGGTTTTTGTCGGGTACACCACCAAGACTTGGTTCAACGCAACACATCTAGTCTGTGTGAGAAGCTTATCTTCGATGTTTCCAGCGTGGAGTTCCACCAATTCCCAATCGGATGGTGAAACAGGGTCCAAGCTAATCTGGGTCGATTCAAAGAACTTGGTCTTGATATTGATGGTGATGTTTTCGCCGTCTGTCAAAGGAAGCGCCTGTGCAAAAACAGGATCGATTTCAAGATTCAGAACATGTGCCGATGATAATCCTTCCCATCCAGCATAGTATTTGGACTTGGTACGGGATGACTCGATTTCGATGATCACATCTTGCGACGGAATGTTTGCATTGTATAGGAGGTTGTTGAGCCCAGAAGGCAACCGGAGAAGATTGGACTTGTTGGAGGCGTACTTTACTATACCTTTTTGGCCTTCCATGGTTCGATAAAGAAAAGAGTAGAGGTTCGAATGTGGAGATACCGTTGGTGAAAAGTGATGGTAATGCACAAGGTAGAATGCGGGGCCGAGGTTGGGCATGGAGAGGGGGCACGCGACGCACTGTCACGTGACCATTGAGGGGGGTAACAATTTTGGAGGCACCGGGTGCGTGCAGTGAATGCAAGAGACGGAGGTGATGATGAAAGAGAGAAGGTGTAAATGTCTTGCGTTGGATGTGGAAAATATGCATGTTTGAATAGTTTATTGGAAAGCTGAGGTCGGTAGTAACCTGGCAGAGTTTTCAAAATGACAGATTTCGTGATTTTGGTCATGTTACGTAATCCTCTATTTTTCCATACTTACTGTACTTTAACAAGAGTGGATCTCCGGTATCTACGACAAATCTACGCCAATTGCTTGTTAAAATGTATATGAAAGTATATCCTATTCTCTTATATGTACATGGGGGCAACTATTAAAAGCGATTGAGCGTTTGTCTTTGGTGTGTCTCCTCTTCTGTATCTTCTGTATCTACTCTTCTCTTTCGTCACTTCAGTTCTTTCTTCTCTCCCTTCTTATTTCCTATCGTTGAACTCGTTGAACTTCTTCAACTGTTCGTCTTCTTCGTCCTTTCCTTCCCATTTCTTAGCGTTTTTCTCTTGGTTTGCCAAGCGGGCCTTTTCCATCATATGGAAGGACCGTCTCCTGATCGATCTACATTGTTCCCATCCCACCACATTCCCCAAGAAAAATCCACAGATCCCCCAATTGATGGATCTGCTGGGGTTTTTGTGGATCAAAAACGTCACTGTTCCCAAAACACCCATGGCCTGGAACCCCGTGATCATGGCTTCTCTGAAACATGGCATTCCCACAAAATGCTCTACGCTGAAATCGCTAATACTGATCTTTCTGGCGGCATCCACCAACGTCGGTTCTCTTTGTTGCGTAGTGGGTTCTTTGTCTTCGAACTTGGGAGGCAAATCCTCCAAGAACTGCGTTCCCAGATCAGGTTTAACTTCACTCACAGTGGAGATTTTGGACGTCGAATTACCTCCAAACCATCCCATTTTAGTTGTGATAGTTAACTAGCGATGGTAATTGTCAAAATAATTTGTGACAGCCAAAAACGAAGTCACGTGACATGCATTCACATGATTTTTGTTTGCCTCAAATTGTAAATCAAAATCAACTCGTCCTTAACATATCCACCATAATGACTCCTGATCTTTTATTAGACCCTGCACTTAAGTATTGGGTGCTCTTGCCCATTTCCTTCGCAATGGTGCTTGTGGGATTGATCCGTTCCAATGTCATGTTTCTCCTCCAATCAGGACCAAAATTGCAAGCCTTTAAAGTGGTGAGAGAAAAGTACGTAAAAAACCACCTTTAGATTTTAGATTCCAAATATTAACCTTCTAGACAATTCTTGATGAGAACTTCATGCTTTAAACAAAACCAAGGCATCTTAACCGCCGACGAATTCGAAACAAGAAAGCAATACTTTATCGAAAAGCTCAATTCCACCGACTTTTATGCCAAAGATCTTACCGAAGAAGTAGATGCATTTAGTCAATTAATTGATCCAAATAACAATGAGGCGATGATGAATATGGCCAAGGGAAACTTGATGAACTATATTCCCGAAACCATCATTATGGGATGGGTCAACTATTTCTTTGCTGGATTTGTGATTATGAAGTTGCCATTCCCAGTTACAGACGGATTTAAGAGTATGCTTCAAAACGGAATTGCTACCAATGATTTGAACGTGAGATATGTCTCTTCTATTTCTTGGTATTTTGTTAATTTACTTGGTTTAAAACCGATCTATTCGTTACTTATGGGAGCCTCCGATGCCGCAACATTGATGAATCAGCAAAGACAACAAATGCCAAATATTGGCGGCCCTGGAGGTCCCAAGGTAGACAAGGTGTTCAAGGCCGAGGCCGAAAACATCCAGATCATATCCCATACATCCATTTTCGATGGCATTGTCGATAGAGTATTAGCCAGTAGCTTATAGATAGTGCCGTGCGTGCGTGCCCCAAAAACCCAGTATTCTCTTCATCCTGTCTCATCAGATTGTAAAAACTAAAATGAGATTCTTACTAATTGGCATCTAAAACAAAGTCATATACAATAAAATAAACACGTTCTTTTGAACAATAAATAACCAGTCCTTAGTTATCCCTAATTACCGACTTACCCCGTCACTTTACAAACTACTCGAAAAAATGGCTCCTTCTACCGTGATATGTATTGGTATGGCCGGATCAGGTAAAACCACCTTTATGCAAAGACTCAACTCACATCTCCATTCGAAGAAAAACCCTCCTTATGTGATCAACTTGGATCCTGCAGTGTTGAAAGTGCCATTCGGTGCCAATATTGATATCCGAGATTCCGTCAAATATAAGAAAGTCATGGAAGAGTACAACCTTGGACCTAACGGGGCTATTGTTACTTCCTTGAACTTATTCGCCACCAAGATCGATCAAGTGATACAATTGGCAGAAAAGAGATCGGACAAGGTGAAAAACATCATTATAGATACTCCGGGACAAATCGAATGTTTCATTTGGTCTGCCAGTGGTGCTATTATCACCGAAGCATTTGCATCTACATTCCCTACCGTGATTGCTTATGTTGTAGACACACCAAGAAACTCATCTCCAACGACTTTTATTTCCAATATGTTATATGCCTGTTCGATTTTGTACAAGACCAAATTGCCTATGGTGATAGTTTTCAATAAGACCGATGTGAAAAAGGCTGACTTTGCCAAAGAATGGATGACCGATTTTGAAGCTTTCCAGATGGCCTTGAAGCAAGACCAAGAATTGAATGGGGAAGACGGAACCTCTTCAGGTTATATGAGTTCCTTGGTCAATTCGATGTCTTTAATGTTGGAAGAATTCTACTCTCAATTAGATGTGGTTGGAGTAAGTTCATATACCGGAGATGGATTTGATGAATTTTTGGATGCTGTGGACAATAAGGTCGATGAATATAATGAATTTTACAAGGCAGAAAGAGAAAGAATCCTCAAGAAGAAAGAAGAAGATGAAAAGAAGAAACAAGCAGCATCTTTGAACCATTTGATGAAAGATTTGGATATCAAAGATAAGAATAAATTCAAGTCCGAAGACTCCAATGTGTTATCAGATTATGAAGAAGATAATGATGAATATCAAGGGGAAGTTTTAAGAGATGAAGATGAACCTGAAAGAGAATACACTTTCCCAGAAGATAGAAATTCAGAAGTTAATGAACAGTCCGATGCCGATTTACAAGCAAGATATCAACAAGCATTTGAATCTACCTCCAAGTCTGCTAGTTCCAAAACCGCAGAAAGCATTGCTGAATACATTAAGAGATAACCAGTTTGGTGAAATGGTGATACCACCGACACCTTAGGTAATATAATGATTTTATTAATCTAAAGACTCTTTGTTTTTGAACTAGTGGTGACTTAAATTGTGTTCATGATAACTCTGTTCTTTTATATGTATATAGTCAATAACACACCAGGTAATTATCATTTCTTTGCTTCTGCGATAACTTTATCAATATCGTAAGGTTGATGCCATTTTTGCTTGAATATCAAATGGGGTTTATGCTTTGCTAAATGTAATATAGTTTTTCCAAATTCAGAGTTACACCATGCAAACCACGATCTTGTGTAATTATCACCTCCTTCTGAATTCACATGTACTCCCTCATGCATTAATCCCAACCCTGCGGTATTCTCCATTACCAAATGCATAGCATGTAAAATTTCTTGATCATCGTCAGAGGTTCTGATTCTAACCAATAATGACATCGGCCATGCAAACAGTGTTCCTATATGTGGGCCACCAATTCCTTCAAAGAATCTCCCCTTAAGATAATACGGATTACCCGATTTTTCCAAGATCATTCTTCTGGTATTTTGATAAATAGGATCATCCTTGGTAGTGTAACCCATATCTGGAATTGCCAATAATGATGGAATATTAGCATCATCCATAAATACGGTACTACCATATCCGTCAACTTCGTATGCATATACATCACCATAAATTGGGTGATTAACAATACCGTATTCTTTAATACCTCGAGTCAAGTTTTCAATAAAAAAGTCGGTTTTTTCATTAATTGATGATATTTCAAATTCATTGAGTATATTCTTGGTCAATATATTTTTTCTGATTTTCTTTAATTCGGTCAAGGCATGAATGTTTGCAGGAATGAAGAATTGGTAGATAGTAGCATCATCACTCGGTCTAAATGCACTTCTTATCAACCCCGTACCATAATTTACAGGATTACCCACACCACTCAATGGTAAAGTTTCTGATCCAATATTGGTATCTCTTTGGAAAGAATATGGGAAAGAAAGTACTTGACCAGTTTCTTCATCGAAAGTGGAAGTAGATTCTCTTCTCAATACTGCAAGAACTCTGTCGTAAGCCCGTAACCAGATGCCATCCACGAATGAAAGATCGCCCGAATTTTCATAGTATTCATTGGTCAAGGTTAAAAATGATGCAAGGGAATCTAATTCGTATTTACACTCGAAAACTTGAGTCCAATCTGGGACTGGAAATACCTTGTCAATTGCGGACTGTCCTCTTCTTACGTTGGAGGATGGCGGGGGGTGGAATGCGTTACAGTAAGGAGCACTGATGACATAAGATGCCTGAGTGTAGATAGCTCCTTTGATCAATTCTTGTAATGCAGGATCGTGGGTGATAAAAGGTTGATAAACAGAAAGCTGTCTTGCAGCATCTCGTAACCATTCAGCATGGATGTCACCGGTGACCACAAAAGATTGGGGAATCGTGAATTCTGCAGTTGAATTTTTATGCCATAAAATGGTGGTATCAAGAGTGTTTGGCAAGCAATTTTCGATCAACCTTGCGAGGTCTGGGTTTCTTACTTTTGATTTCAAATCGGCTATTATAGTTTCTACTGCTTCTGATTGGAACGTCCGACATTTTGGAGCAGGTCTCATGAAAGGGTACCGCAAATTTCCAGAAGAAAAGGGACCATGTTTCAATTTTGAGTATTCGACATAGTCAGGACAAGTATCGACTGTGGAATCCAAATATTCCAACAATTCGGGAGTAATTACATCTTCAAAAGGAGTCGGGTCGGTCTGGATTTCCGAGACGGGGGTAGGAGTGACTCTTGAATATATGATAGAAGATGACAGACTTGTAGAATTGGGTCTTCTTAATACATAAACCAACGCGACAATTGATACGACGACCAACGTTACCCTGGAAGGCTTGATTCGGTATCCTCCTACTAACATTCTGAAGAGTGGTGGTTCAGGAAAAAGAAGAAAGAGGAGGAGAAGGAGGAAAGAAGAAAGCTCAAGGTACGATTGGCGGCACTAGTCGACTGCAATAGACTGACGCGTAAATACGAAGCGACGCACGGCGGTGGGCCAACAAGTACGGTATTTATTAGCCTAAAAGCATCGCTGTCTATTGTGAGCAGACGATTGTTACGTTACCCCTAACGTTTAATGCAAGCGTAATTGTGCATGGTTTCAGGCCGTGGAATCATTTAGATCCATACCATAATCCAAATGTTTTGTTTCCTGTCCTTGGCTACTATGGACTTAGGTGTCCCTTGTAATTGCTGGTTGGTCGCTAATAGGTGCATAAGTCTCCCCAGGAAAGTTTAAATCTCCCGCCAAGATATATTTTTAGCCGTGTGCATCTTGTGACCAGTTCGCTAGGGGGCATTGTCGAATTATGGTTCAGTTATGTACTACACTATAAGTGCCATTTCAGACATACCTTTGGAGTAGTGACGAAGCCTCTCGGCCATTCTGATTCTATTTACATTATGTAATATGTTGTTTCGTAGGTTGTGTAGCCAGAAAGTATATCTTGGTACTTAAATATGTGTACAGTGCTTACATCTAGTTGTGCCATGAGAGGAGATAATCACCAAGTCCTGTGATTGTACTCAACACTGAATCTCCGCAAATATGAAAAATATGTGCCATATTGCCCGTGGCCAATAGGTGTTGTTTGTCCCCTCATTCTTCTCAACCATCTTCTTCCTCTTTCCGTACTAGCTCTTCTTTCTTCTGTTCATTCTTTTCCTGCTTTTCCTCTAACCTCGTCAAATAAATACAGTTCTTGTGGCATCCCTCATCCACTCCCACCATTCCCATCGCTCCTAGTTTTCTCATCAACCCGTTCATACTCTTATGTTCGAGATTTCTTTGTGCAATCTCCAATAGTTGATCGTAGCTTAAATTCGGTGTCCAGGTGTTCTTGTTTAGATCGTCCTGGAAAAACTCCCTGACCATATTACTCTCTAATGAAAGTCTTACTCCAACCACTTCGAAATCGGACCTCTCTATCTCTTCCACAAGTGGTAGGTGATTCTCGTTCACTACTGGCCCTTCGATTGAAACTATCGAATAACTCGAATACTCCATATCATACGGAAATACCTCCTCTATCCCTTCATCGTTGAGTGCCAGTATAATGGTACTCATCCTGTTTCTCTTGATATATTCTTCGACCACCAGTACTTCAACCACGTCTCCGGTACTTCTATTCTTTAGAATAACTTCTCGATCAAACATCTCCGTCAATTTGTCCTTCTTTTGTCTGACCAGATTCCAGTTCACCTCCTTCAATATACTTTCTATTTGATCCATGTTCGGATACTTATCTTCGGATTTCACAGCCAAACTGAACACATCTGTAGTCGTCAAATCTGTGAAGTGATAGTTTCGTACCGCCTGGGCAGAGTCCAATGATTCCACAAACCCTCTCCCTAACTTACCAACCCTTTGCTTAAGTTCCATAAACAGTGGATCAAATTGCATCAATGAAGTCTCTGAAAAAAGCAGATTCCGCTGCTTCATAATTATTAAAATAGGACTGTTTCTCAACAACTTCAAGTACCACTTATACGACTTCTCAATTGTCTCCACTGCCGGTATACTCTCCAATGGACTATAGTACGACGCCAATGAACTCACCAACTTGGCCCCATAGTCGGAATTCTGCTTTGTTGTCCGCAGATACTCCGAATGCAACGAGTCGTCAGTATTAACTTTCTGTCGAAAAAGATCCTCTGTTCGGCTAGCCTCAATTGGTTCCATCTTCAACAGTCCCTCGAATATACTCCCTATACTATGTCCAACAATAAGAGGAAAGTCATGTTTGTTATACTCGTTCGACCGCACTAGCTTATACCTCTGGAAATTCTGATACTCATCTGATGACTTCTGTAAGTATTCTTTGATTTTCTTGTGTGGATATATACTCCTCTTGGTACACACTGTATTATAAAGAGTGATGAGATCGGTGATATAACTAGGAAATCTCTTCAATGATCTTCGTGACATTGTTAACAACCTTAATGGATATTCTCCAAAACTCAACTATTATTCTATCCAAACTATTCCAATTTGGTTCATGCAAATATGGTTTCTATAACCTTAATCCCTTTGCACCTTTAATATGTCAAACTACTACTCATTGACGTTTCTCATTTTCCATTTCTCATCTTTTCTGATACACTAAATCATTATCTTACTCATCATAACTTCTTCCCCAAATGATTTCCAGAGCACTTCGTACTACATTAAGGACGTCTAGATATGCCACTCCTATAATCGGCACTCTTAGAGTGCCTGGGGTCTCTATTTTGCCCAAAAAAATCGCCGTTTCTTCATACTTGCCTACGCTGCAAATTCGCCACCACACCATCAAAGTAGACAACCCCCAACTAATGATCGCTTTCACTTGCAAAAAATGTGATACTAGATCTTCCCACACTTTCTCAAAACAATCTTACTACAAAGGAAGTGTTCTAATCCAATGTCCTGGTTGTAAGGGCCGCCATTTGATTGCAGATAACCTCAAAATCTTCAAGGATGACAACTTCAAGTTGGAAGATGCCTTGAAAGCAAAGGGTGAATCTGTAGCCACCGGAACGGAAGACTTGGCATTCGAAGATATTCCAGAATCATTGAAGTCTACTATTGGTCATTACGCCAAAGATGCACCCGAAGAATATAGAAGGGAGGAAGACGAAACAGTGAAGGAACTCCCAGGAATTAAAGACGACAAAGAGAGCAAGTAAAGTGCTACTTGAAAAACACGTCCAAACAGGTACACATTAGTATACGTAATAAGGTCATGACAATGTTTATAGAGTATATATAATTACATATATGTCATATATTGGTATTACAAAAGCGGTCACGTGAGAATCTTGAAAATGAAAATCGGAAAATACTTGATCTCAAATTTTCGAAACTGATTAATTTTATTTCATCAAATCTACCATCTATGATTTCGAGAATTCCTATTACAAGAATACTGGTTTCAAAAGCTGTGTTGGGAGCTAACAGAGCATCTGTATTAGCTTCCGCCAGTAGAGGTCCAGTTGTAGCTTCTATCACCAAACGGTTCAATTCTTCTGTTTATCAAGCCAAACTTGAACAGAAAGCAAAAGAACTTGGATTGAAGAATGTTGAAGAATTAAAGACTACTTTGAAAGACGAAATCGAGTCCAAAAAGAAAGAATTCAGTGCTGTGGATCCTTTGCAAGAACTTGAAGAATACGAAAGAAGACAAGCTGAAGAAATCAAAAGAGATCAAGACTCGAAAATCATTAAAGTAAGAAGCCCTATTGATAAAGATACCCCAAAGACTCCTTACAAAACATTGTATTCATACTTGGATACTGAAAAGGTCCAAGAACTCCCTAGGAAGGAAATCGAATACTTATGGAGGGCCCGTTTCCAGAATAAAGAAAGAGTCTTGCATGCCAGTATGGATACCATTCAATTTGCCAACTTATATGCCAATGCATTCAAGAATCCTAGCTTCATCTTACCATTGCCTAAAAACAGTGAAGGTTATGAAATGCATTTTGTTCAATGGTCTTTTGTTGGTGCCCGTACTACACACTGTATGTTGACTACTGTGGCAGAATATAAACTTCATAAGGAATATGCTAAACCTCATACGACTTTGATGTTCCATCAAGAATTATCTGAGGATAAAGATGTTGTGTTGATGAATGGGCAAGTTGAAGAAGAAAGTTCATTATCCATGGATGAAGCCCACTTGTTGGTTTTGAATGTCCAAAGATTTTATGGAGGTATTGGCAAGTCTGCAAAGAAAGCGGCATTATTAAGGAGCTTCACAAGTGGTGATTCCGAGTTCAACATGGATGATTTAATTCAAGAAGCCACTTCATTTGATTAAATATACAAGTCATCTACAAAGGAATGATCTTCTAATGAACTTACCTGCCTATCCTGTATATATTAAATTTTCATGATATCATCTTTTAACCTCCTTGGCTTTCTACTGCTTGCCTTTGTAGATTTTCTTGTACGATCATCGTCGCTATCTAGAAGAATTGCATCGTCTTCATCACCATCACTAATTACCTCAATTTCTTTTATCTTCAGTCTAGCTTTCGATTTCGTCGATCTTGGTTGTCGTTTTCTTTGAGCAGGCACTTTTGGTTCTTCTTCTGATTCAGATACTATTTCTTTACTTTTGGCAGTCTTCCTTCCTGTCTTTTTACCAGTCTCTTTTGGGGCCATTAAGTCCGTATCTCTATTCGTTTCGTCACCTCTAGCATCGTTGCGGTCTTTCTTAACCAGTGCTAAAACTTGCTTAAATGCATTTCGTGTATAATTCTCATCTCCTTGGTGTATATCCTCTTCTATGTCTATCTTTAATAACATTGAACTCTCCTTTTTGATCTCCCTTTTGATAAACTGCTCTAATATATGTTTATCTTCATTTTCAACGTACTTTTGAACAGCGTTGTTCAAACCTGCCTCTGGAATAAGAGTAAGTTCTGCTTGTTCGAGAAATTCTGTCATCAAATCATTCAATTGTACTTCAGTAGTCTTCTTTTTGGATTCTCCGTCTTCAAATAAGTCTGTATTTACAAACTTGGTCTTTTTGACCAAATCAGGATCTCTTGATCTCTTTTTATGAAACAGTACAACATCATTCAAATTGGCAATTCTTCCTACAAACCTGTTGGAAAATCTCCGAGCATTATCTATCTCAAAACCTCCACTATACTCCACCCTTAATCTGACTAACGGTAAAGGAATGGTACTTGCTTCGAACTCGGCACTTACCCCATCTCCATAAATCTCTTCATTTGACTCCTTGTATTTTGTTTTAGATTCTTGGATGGACTTTTCTACCTCTTCTTCTAAGTACGACATTACATCTGTTTTGGAAGCGATTCCTGGTACAAGATGAGTTTTCAGTAGGACGATTTCTTTCAATATAAAAGGTCTTACCGATTTCAATTTCACTGGCTCAATTGAATAATCTCTTCCCTTGATGTTTAGTATAAATACATGCTTATCGGCCAATTCTCCTTCTGCTAAAGATGTGGCCACAGATGAACCTCCTAAAAGAACATCAAATCCCGTCTCTGGATTGTGCACCGGGAACGGTATGCATTCATGTTCATGTCCCCATAAGATGAAATCCAAAAAGTTGGGAAGGAAGTTTTCTGGAATACTTGAAGTGAAGGTATGTTGGGCATGATTCTGATGGATACAGAAAAGGTTGAACCATTCGTTGGTGAAAATATTAGGGCGTTGAAACTTCACCAACCCATCACGAAATGCTCTATGTAATCTTTCGTCACGAACATTGGCCAAGCCATAAAGTGCCAATTTGGACGATCCCTTCTGGAATAATACCGGACTAACGGTGATGTTCTCGTTATCTTTGACCTTTCCAAAATGATTGATAAGTCCCGACATAGACAACACATCCAATGGCAGTAGAAATCCATCACCAGTAGCATCATCGTGGTTACCACTTATGGCAAAAACAGGAGTTGAAATGTTTAGGTTGGGGTCTTCGTAATTGACGGTATTAAGACCATTATCGAAATTGGCAGCAGGATCACTCAACAATTCAAGCTCACAGGCACGATCTCCCATGCAATTGACACGAAGCGATTTCATCACATGGAAGAGCGATTTCTTGGACGGTTTGTTGATATGGAACAAGTCCCCACCTTGGAGGATCATGTCCACATCGCGTTCTTTGGCAATACGAGTGACTTCATGGAACGTTTTCCAGGCGTCATCTCCTCGTACCGGGTCGTTTTCATTATATCCCACGTGATTGTCGGTAGTAAGAAGAATACTGATGGTATCAGGCCCTTGTGGTAAGCTTTTGGTGAGAACCATCTGTAGTAGCGTGACACTGGCGGTAGGTCTAGGGTATATCTCAAGTGAAGATGCGCATAGTTAAGGCCCCCATAGTTAAGCCACCAGCAAATGCACCCCCATAGTTAACGAGAAGACCCGCGCATAGTAAATCGAACGGACTTCCCATAGTTAACGATACAAAAACCCATCGCTATTTATCCCTCCCATCTTTTGACTACATTCAGTCCACTAATACAATTTCAAAAGTGACTGCTCCCCACTGCTGCAATTGTCAACTACTTTGAACCTGTTGCATTTCTTATCGTGCACCATTCCCTGATCTTCAACTCCAAATTGACGTGATACATCTCATTCTTCTCCTGGTATAGACATGGATCTTGAATCTCGACAGCAAGACGAAGTCGAGAGTATCTCGTACATTTATGGTGATATCTTCACCGATCTCACGCCGAAGGGGTTGGTGTGGGACCGGAAACCCAGTCCTCATTTCCGGATCTTTCTTGAGTCTTCCACCAATCCAGATCGTCCCACCATCTCTGTAGATTTGGATATCGAGCTCACAAAATCCTATCCATTGGTATCGCCAATTGTCAAGATTCTACATCCGAAGAACATCCTCAGAGCTAGTATACTCAGCATGGAAGCCAAGATTAAAGAATTGTTTCAAACTTACCGAGAAGAAGAGGTAGCGTTTACCATCATTTCGGAGATCAATTTCATGCTAGACGAAATCCAACTGACCACAGAGAAGGTGCTAAGTCTCGAAGAGGAACGGGAATTGCGTCTCAAAACTGAACGTATGAAATTAGAAGAAATAGAAGCCAAGAAACAGAGAGACCTCGAAGCCGCCCAACAGATCCAAAATGAAGACCTAAATAGACAAATTCAAAAGATTCAAGGTGAATACTACCATGAAGATTCCCTCCCAATCGATCTAGAAGAGGAACTCATTCCTCTGGATACCTCCCAATATTTCGTATTTGAAAATACAATCACAGGTGAAATGCCTGGAACTCGTAATAAGTTCAAGTTTAAAGCTATTCTGGGCTTCATCAAGTACATCAAGAAAGACTTATTGTCTTCCATTGGCTGTCAATATATCGTGAAACCATACTTGGCAGCAGATATTCAATCGAAAATAAACAAGAAGGGCATTGAGTTATCATACTTATTAACTGAAATAACTTTCGATAATGATCATTTCAATACAGATGAAGGAAAGAAAGAAATTCAAGACTTGGAAACTGAATTGCAACTCATTATGAATGTCAATCGTGTCAATATATCCCGTTTATTTGGGTTTCAAATCGATAAATCCATTGAAGGTTGGAAGGTTCGTCTTTTGACAGAATTTCTGTCTGCATCTGATTCCTTACAAGATATTCTTCCTACCGCCGAATTTATAAACTGGGCATTAGCCCGAACTTGGATCATTCAATTGTTGCCTGCAATTGAAGTCTTACACAATGCTGGTCATATTCATAAGATGCTATGTCCTTTGACAGTTTTTGTATATGAGAATGACTTCGATGGTAATGATCAAATATCAGAACATGAGAACTCAAATGAAGACTTTAAGGTCCTAAAAATCTGTCATCCATCTTATGGATATCGACTTCTTCAAATGGCTAGAACACATCCTAATAATAACACCGATATCAGTATTCATTCCAGACCAAAGTATTCTCCACCCGAATCATGGATAGCTCCAGAATTAAAATCATCTTGCCGTCATCATCAAAAAACAGATATATGGGATTTGGGAGTCTTATTTCTCAGGGTAATGTTGAATTATAATGTATTGACGACAACCTACAGAACACCAGAAGAATTCCATGAAAAGTTTAGAGCAGCTGATTTTTCCGGAGTTGAAGAATATGCAACATTGGTCTATGATTTCTTGTGTAAAATGTTACAAACTAAAGTTGCCAGAAGACCCAGTCCATTAGAGTTGAATGCTGTGAAATTCTTGAGAGATGGACCAATAATGATAAATCTTCGTTCCAAGAATAAATATTTGGAGTCAGGTAGACTTTTGAAGAAGTCATTAGATGATAGAAGAGAAGAGCCAAGACACCTTGTGGCCCCAATACAGGGAGAAAGTAAAAGAAGGTATTCCAACCAGAACCAACGTCCTATGCCTTCGTCGGGACTCTCTGGATTTACCAACGGCACACATAGAAATGTGGGCAGATATGAAAGAGATTTCGAGGAGGTTGGAAAGCTAGGTAAAGGAGGTTTTGGAGAAGTTGTCAAAGCACGGAATAGGATTGAAGGTACATTTTATGCTATTAAACGTATAAAACATAAAGCCAATAAGTTGGACTCATTATTGAGTGAAGTCTTATCTTTAGCTAGACTCAACCATCAATGTATCGTGAGGTATTACGGTACTTGGGTAGAAGAAGTGCCTGAAACTGTTTCAAATAGTGCGGTCATGTCAGATGATGATGATGTCGAAACCGATGAGGAAGACGATAATGATGAAGGTTTTGAAGGGCCATTGACTGGTCGATCATCATCATTTTTGGTTAGCCATGACAATTCATTTCAAATCGATTATATATCTAATTCCTTTGATCCTCATATAGAATTCGATGATGACGATAGTTTTGACGATAGAGTTGACAGCTTTGACAATCGAATAGAATTCAAGGGTGGTAATACCAACTCTGGTGGTAATTCCGATCAATTTGAATTCAAGAACTCTTCCGGTGATCCTGACTCTAGTGAGGAAGAAAGTATTTCCCTGGATTCAGCTTCTCTGACAAGGACCATCAATTTGAAAAAACCAGAACCAAAGGAACCACAGACAAAATCAATTCTTTATATCCAAATGGAATTCTGTGAAAACAATACCTTACTTAACTTAATTGAACAAGGTCTTCCTGGTAATCGCAATGAATGTTGGAGACTTTTTAGACAACTTTTGGAAGCGGTCTCATATATCCATCAAGAAGGGTTCATTCATCGAGATTTAAAGCCCATGAATATCTTTATAGACAAGTCTAATAATGTCAAGGTGGGGGATTTTGGGCTTGCAAAAAACTCCCAATTCTCGTCCATTGTCCTGACCAATAATCAGGTTGCTTCTGCTGATAAAGATTTATCTACCATTGTGGGAACGGTATTCTATACTGCCAATGAAGTAGCTACAGGAGATTATGATGAAAAAGTAGATATGTATTCGCTTGGAATCATTTTGTTCGAAATGTGCTATCCATTATCAACAGGAATGGAAAGAGCTAGAACATTGAACAATTTAAGATTGGTATCTGTTGAATTTCCCAACAATTTCATCGAAGCAAAGTATAAAACAGAAAAGAAGATTATCAGATTACTTCTTGATCATAATCCAAAAAAACGGCCAGGCGCTTCAGAACTCTTACAAAGTGGCTGGTTACCTGTGGAGCACCAAGATCAAGTTATCAAGGAGGCATTGAGGTCTTTGGCAGACCCTGCGTCTCCTTGGCAACAACAAGTACGTCAAACATTGTTTAATCAACCGTATTCATTGGCTAAGGATTTGATGTTTGACAATTACAGTAAGAACTCGCATATTCATCATCTTGAACATTCCATTAGTGATTATTTATTGTTCAGTAACATGATTCAGAGTTTATTTGCTATCTTCAAGAATCATGGAGCAATTGAAGATTTCAATTCCAACGTGTTAGTTCCTAGAGCACCTTCACAATCCGGTGAAGTGGTGTATGAAGTATTGGATAAGAGTGGATCAGTATTGACACTACCATACGATTTGATTTTACCAACAGCCAGATTTCTAAGTAGATCTAACGTGACCGTTCCCAAAATGTATCGCCATGAGTTTGTTTATCGCCCGAACTTAAGAGGATCAGGAATCCCCGATAAGTATAGTGCTGTGAATTTTGATATTACAACCTATGATTCCATGACATGTCATGTGAATGAGGCAGAATGTCTCAAAGTAATAGATGAAATAGTATCTTCCTTTCCATGTTTCCATACTAAGAATGCACAAACAGTGATCATTATTAATCATTACGAGATTCTTGACGCAATTATTTCATTTTCTTTTGGAAACATTGGAATTGATGAAACAAAGAGATTTGAAGTCATTGGTATACTTTCTCAATTGGGAATTGATAAAAGTGCAGATGAGGTGAAACGAATTCTCCGAGAAGATATTCAAGTTCCTCATACGGTTACTAAGGATTTGATTGACGGATTTAACTTTTCTTGTGATCCCGAGAAAGCTAGATTGAAACTCCAAAAGCTATTGATCGACTCTCCTCATTTGCTTAAGGTTGAAAGAGCTTTCAAGTCGATCATGGAAGTGTTGACGTTGTTGAAGAAATTTGGTGTTAAAACTCCAATTTATATGAATCCCTTATCCAATTATAATTCCCGATATTATGCCCATGGACTTATGTTTCAAGCAGTTTTCCAATTGGAAAAAAATAGAAGGTTCTCTAGATTGGCTACAGGTGGAAGATACGATTCACTTATTGCATCTTTTGCTAATAAAGATTTGAACAAATTAAACACTCCTCACGCTGTTGGATTTTCAATGACTTCAACCTTCATGTTTTCATTGATGAAGAATATGGTACATCGGAAACTCAAGTCCAATTCTGATTTGAGGAAATGGAAAGGAAGTAGGTGTGATGTGTTGATAAGTGGAATCAAGTCAAATCATGAGATCTTGAAACAATTATGGGCACATAACATTAGTTGTGATATCAGTCAATGTACTTCACAAGAAGATATTTTACATGAGGCCTATAGAGATGGAGCTAATTGGATTATTACTATAAAACATCCAAATTCAACCAAAAAGAAAGCCAAAAGTTTCAAACCTGTAAAGGTCAGGAATATGAATACTAATAAAGATGTTGATATTGAATATGGTGAGTTGGTCGCTTATTTGAGGAAGGAAGTTGCAAATCAAAGAAATGAAGGTGAAGATGAGGATGAAAGTGATGAAGAGGTTAAGAATCAAGAAGATCAAGAATTGAATCCTTTGTTTAACATTGATATTAACCAGAAAGTGGTGGTTGTTCATAACGAAGCTCCAAGAGGGAGAAAAAATAATAAGAAAGATAAATGGGAATTGGAAAACGATTCTAAGTTGGCATCGGCAGATATTGTTAAAGGTATTGCTAATAGTACAATTATTAGTGCTGATTTACAAGATGACAATATGGATATGATGGCAATTACATCTATCCATCAACCAGATGAATGGTTAAAGAAAGTACTATTTTCTGCCAATAATATACCTCGAAGTTTTGCACTCAATATTCACAATGCATTAATGAAAGAGGCATCCAAGGGTCAAAAATGGGCTATCTTACATTCGACCAAGACACAAAAAACCACAGTTATAGATTTACTGAGATAACCTTTTAATTAATAAACAAGGAGACGAATATTCCATTATAGGCTTGGGTCTACTGACTATGTAGACTTTTTCAATCACTTAAAGATGTATAGTTAAATGCTCCTTATATAAATGTTACTTTCTAAGATGTGTATGTATTAAATAACTAAACATTCTATATCAATTATTGATTTCTTTCATGATTTGTCATATAAGAGCAGTTTATTTTGAATTAATAAAGCTTCCTTTTGATCATTAGAGCAAACTTCCCATTAATTATTGGCCAAAAATTGTGCTTTCCAATCCCAATATTCTTGTAATCTGGATTCACCATAAACAGCATAATTAAAATCGATATTTGAGATTTCACTTTGAATCATGGCCCAGATTCCCCAATAGAATCCCGGTAATCCATAAAATGTAGCTATCTCTTCAATTAATGTATTAACTTCCTCAATTGGAGCATTTTCATCGTTTAAATAACCCTTGCACCATTTCACCAATACTGGATTATCAATTACAGGATTTGGAATAGAAGATCTATCACATTGGAATCCTTGCCATTCAGCTAAATGATTGGCTATATCAAAAGCTCTTGGAGCAGGTAGCATATATTCGTAATCAATGAATTTAATCGGATTATTTTCAAGATCAGGAAGCTTATCTAAGGGTTTTTCAAGATCATAATCTTCAGGTATAATGACATTTCCAGATAACAAATCACAATGAGATGAAACCACCGGAGATTTGGACTCCAATAAAACAGTATGAAGCCATTCAAATTCTTCTTCGATAATTTCTTTCAAATTGGTATCATTCACGGTCACGTTTTTCAAATTGTTTGCAAATGAGGAGATCAAATTTGAATTGATAGGAACTATATGAATCCAATCTATGATTAACTCCCAAATATTGGATATGAATCTTTTCTTTGGTTTTTTGGTATTCAAACCAGCACTGGTACCATTCCCATTTTGTTTTTGTTTCTTACTCTTGATAGATTTTGAAAATACTCTAAGTTTTTCAACACCGTCTTCAATTAACTTATGATCGAGATTTTTATGCCAATTACCCAAACGTTGTGCAATAAGTGGAGATAAGTTTGGGTTACGTAATTCTTCAGGTTCTAACGATCTTCCAGGTAGAAATCCGTAGACCAAACCATTCTTGAATCTAGAATGGATTGGAGGTGCCAAATCGATGGAATTTAAAATTAAATGCAGAATGAATTCTCGATGTCTATCAATAATAAGATTAGTTCCATGACCATATACTCTAATCAATACCTTTTCATTCGTAGGGATATATTTGATGGATAAAAGCATATTTGTGATACCTCCCGTTAATTTTTTGAACTCGATTTTTTCCAGGTTGGTCCAAGTAGGAAACACCTTGGTCAATAAGCTACGAAGTTGAGCAAAATCTCCTTCCAAATTTTCGGCCATGTTAATGATAAGTTTTGGTAAGTATATAGCATGGGTGCTATGGTTGTTTACAATCGCACCAAGACCATTATTATTATTATTGTTGTTGTAGTTGTTATCAATTTCCTTGCTACCGTCGGGAGAATGTGTTCTAGAAGAGCCGGTGGATTTGGCATCATCGGTTGACGGTACTGCCAAGGGAGCATCTGATTCAACGTCCGATAATGAAGGGTTATTGAGACTATACAACAAGTTCTTATTCTTTAAATATAACTTATCGGGAGTGAAGTCTGCATGGTCTGGTTTGGGGTTCGCATCGTCTGTGCCGAGGATCAAGTTGGAGTAGGAATTGAAAGAATTAATGGGAACACAATGGACGGAGTTCTTGGAAATAAAGCAGTATGCCGAAGTAGATTGGGAGTCTTGATCTAGGGAAATCATTGAACAAGGTCTCTATAATAAATAAGTTGTGTGTTGTGTGTGTTAGGAAGGGTATTTAGGGAGTGGGTGTGGGTGTTTCTAGATAGAAAAAATCGGTGTACGTGTTGAATATAGGTATTAGATATACGTATTGGGGGATTTGTACGAATTGAACGGTGAAGGAGTGAGATTATGGTCTCAGGGTAATTGGACAAGAAGTAAACGATGAGTATGAGGATTCAATGAGTCCAAGTTGTGATTAATGTGGTTTAATAACACAAGGGAGAATAATGATGCGGTCAAAGTTGTTGATACGTTACTCGCATGAGATTAAGCATCGCACGACAATATTAACAAAGCCTATTACTAAATCGGGTAACTTAAGGGGAGATAACACTAAACCAGGACATCAGTGACAAGTCAACTAGAGAAAGAGGGGTTGGTTGGTGGAAAAAGGGGTGTTAGCCGTCCCAAAAAGAAGTAGCTTAGTTTTCGGAGATATCTAGTGAGGGAATCTTCCAAAAAAACAATAAAATAGCTAGCACTCAGGATCGAACTAAGGACCAACAGATTTGCAATCTGCTGCGCTACCACTGCGCCATACCAGCTATTTCTTGAAAGCTGACAGCTACGTGGCCCCACAGAAGTGCACAAGAAATGTCTGTGAAAGTTTAGGTGCTTCTAAGCAGAGGCCTTCTAGCGCGTTCCTGGTATTATCGACAGGCAAAATACTCCACCAAACAGTTCGACACCTTTGCACCAATAATGTATGGGGATGTGGCAAATAAGCTTATCCTTGAAGCCAAGCGGTCGGTGAATCTTTCGGATCTTCCGCTCTATCAAACGGACCTCGTGAAGGAAATCATCCGAGAAACGGTTGATTTGAACCATGATGCCGAGTACTTGGAAGGATTGAACCAAGAAGGTCAAGGAGTCAGTGAAGATGATATGAAGATTAACCAGTGCCAACTCTTTGTGACGCATCTTTCTATGAGAAGGAACAAGCGATGTTTGTTGGCATACCAGAAACTTCGTGCCGATAAGTTAGCAGAGTTCTCGTGGCTCAATATTGATCCTATGGATGAAACTTCAGCAAAAGACGGCAGGCGAAGTGCCAATGCAATTGCCGATAACTTCATTTATAACAACTATACCACCCAATTGTCATTGGATAACTTGAACCATGCGGAAGAAGAGTACTTGAAAGCATACCAAGACTTGTTGATGGAATATAAGTCCCAGTTTGCAGATATAGATCTTTCTGGAGATTTAGAACCCCCTACAAACATATACGTTGATGTGAGAGTGTTGAAGGATGGAGGAGAAGTCCAGACAGAGTATGGATCCTTCAATTTGATCAAGGACTCCCAGTTCTATGTACGAAAGTCAGATGTGGAGAGATTAATTCAACAAGGATATTTGGAGGAACTTTGAAGAATTATGAAGAGGAATCTTGTATAGTATAGATAGAATAGGTGTAATATAAAAGGATAATAGAAAATGATAAGAAACTTCCGATCACCAACAGGTTAGTAGAACCATATCAGTACCAAAATCACTTACAAGTAGCTCTATTCGATAACTTCTTGATTTATATTAATAATATACAGGCCCCTTATTACTATACACATGTCATCTCGTATTTCTCCAACCTTATTCCAATAACTTGTCCAAATCTTGAAATTCTTCTTCCATTTTCTTCTTACCCAAACTGGTGTTCTTTTGGTCCACGCTGATTGGGAGAATCATTACCTTATCGGGATTTTTGTCGTATACGCCGATGTTTTCGTCCATTGTCTTGACTTCTTTTCTCAAATCTATGACGACAGTGCTTAGTGTCTTATAGATGGTTTCTGTTTGTTGGGTAAAAGTCTCCTTACGATCTTCGGTGTTTGGACCAGTATACGTCTGGAAAATTGTCGAAACGCTGTCTAGGAGTGAAACTATCTTGCAATCGATTTCATATAAGGCATCCAAGCGCTGTTGTACGTATGTATCGACCTTTGTTTCCTCCATAGTGGATAAATAGTAATTAGTATAGTAGAATATTGATAGTCGTGCGCAGTGTTCAGTACATCAATTTCTCTTATTAGCACCATATTGTTCTAATTTCTGTCCATACCAATGCCGATAGACTTGAAATTAGCAAGAGTAGTAAAGTTATTGGGATATCTCAATAATCCCCACCTTACTGCCTACAAGTCCATACACGTGGCAGGAACAAATGGAAAGGGTTCAACAGTATCATATATCTCGTCCATTCTTACCAAATCCAATATCCGAAATGGTCGCTTTACGTCTCCTCATATGTTGTTTTATAACGATTGTGTTTCTATAAATAATGAGGTATATCCATTGGCAAAGTTCAAAAAGGTCAACGATTACGTGACGGAAAAGAATCATACCCACAAAGTTGGATGTACGGAATTCGAGCTTTTGACGGTTACTGCGTTCAAGATTTTTGAGGTGGAGAAAGTAGAGGTAGCGGTAATTGAAGTTGGTTTAGGGGGACGTTTGGATGCAACCAATGTGTTGTGTCCCTATGATCCCAGCACAAATGCCGGCTTGATAGCTACTGGGATCACCAAGATCGGGATCGATCACGAATCTTTATTGGGAGACACCTTGGAGAAGATAGCTTTCGAAAAGGCAGGTATTATTAAAGAGGAGATTCCATGTGTGGTGGACGAGACCAACGAAGAAGGTGCATTGAAGGTGGTTGAAACCACTGCACATCTGTTGACGGCACCAGTATACAAAGTAGGTAAGACATGTGATAAGATACACCTATCACCATTGAAAGGAGACTATCAAGTACAGAACTTGGGGGTTGCCCTAAAGATTATAGAAATAGTCAAACAGTACTATTACGACAGGAAAATCACCGAAAATACCATTAATAGCGGAATACAAAGCACTCAATGGCAAGGAAGATTACAAACATTAGAGATTCCGAACCATCGCTATTCTGTCATAATTGACGGGGCACACAATGAAAGTGCAGCCATAGAACTCGGAAAATACCTCAAAAGATATAGAACAAACACCCATGGCATAATATTTGTCATTGCCATGACCAAGGGAAAATCTGTCTCAAACCTCCTAAAGCATGTTGCTCAAAAGGAAGATAAAGTCATATGCACTACGTTCACGGCACCAGACCAGATGACGTGGATCTCGAGTTATTCAGTGGAAAAGATGATGAAGCAAAGTGAAGCTTACGTTAATGATGTCACTGGCGAAGAAGGTGGCATTGCAGATGTCTTGAAATATGTAGCAGAGCTTAAAGAAAAGGGGGATAAAAGACAAGTGGTTATATGTGGAAGTCTTTACTTATGTGGGGATGTTTTGAGATATGTTACCTCGCAGTAGGTTTCTGGAATAAATAGAATTAATCAAGTAATTATCAAGTAATTAGAGTAGTAATATTAATAGAGTATAATCAACTAGGTAGTACAATTTATTCAGGCACGGGTTTTATCATGTGACTTGGCTTTCTCCAAACTGCAGTATAGTTTTGCACCTTAAATAACTATCAAGTATATTACATTTCAATTGACTAAACCATCCAATGACCAAATTAACTGATTTCGAACGAACTCGGCAGGAGAATATCCAGAGAAATAAAGATCTCCTCAAGCATTTGAATTTGGACTCAGTTAGCAAATCTATAGCAAAGGAGCTACCAAAAGACACCAAGCGTAGAAAGACATCTAGATCAGTTACAAGAGCTTCACCAAAACCACCCAGTGACCATGAACCCTCCCGAAGATCGCGTCGTATTGCGGGCATCAAGACGGAAACTGAAGACCCCGAAGAGTTCAGGCGAGTTCAAGAAGAAATGGAAGAGAAGGAACGCAAAAGGAAAGAATTAGAAAACTTGAAGAGGACGCGTCTCTTCGGTGACTTCAACTTGATTGATTTGATTACTGATAAGAAAGGAGAACTTAACGAGAGTATTTTCAATGGGCTGACTGTGAAGGAGGAAAAAGATTCAGTAAAGATAGAAGAAGAGGGAAATAGTGTAGTCAAAAAGGAAGATAATGAAGAATTAGATTCCCGCTCTAAAGAAGTGCTACAATTAATTCAATCTTTGGGTGATAAGCTTTCTGCTGGAGATTTTTTTGATGAAATAAGGAAACGTCCAAATAATTACGAGATCCAATCCAAAAGAGAAGAGTTTGATAAGCTAGAAATCCATGAAAAATTTGATCCTTTGGATGTCAAAATCAGCCATTTTAGGGTCACCTCTATTAACTTCCATCCTTCTGTAACCAATAGAATAATCACTGCTGGTGATACCAACGGCAATGTTGGAATTTGGGCTGTTGATGCTGAAGATCAGGAGGATCCTGCAATTACCATAGTTAAGCCTCATGGTAAATCAATTTCCCGTATTGCAACACCTTCAGCTACTAAGATGTATACAGCATCATATGATGGCTCTGTGCGTGAAATGGACCTCAACAAGCTCCAATCGCTGGAAACGGTTTATTTAAATGACCCTTATGAGGCTGATGATTATGCTTTAGGAGTTTCGGATATCAATTTCAGTGATCCAAATGTATTATATATGACTACTTTGGAAGGTAATTTTTTCCAATATGACACCAGAACTCCATTCAAGAAAGTAAACAAAAGTGAACTCTTAAGACTCCATGATAAGAAGATTGGCTCATTTAGTATTAACCCAAATGCTGCTCACCAGGTAGCAACTGCTTCGCTTGATAGAAGCATGAGAATTTGGGACTTGAGGAACATTTCCTCCAAAAACTCTGCCTGGTCCGAATTTGATACACAACCCTCACCACATTGCTATGGGGCGTTTTCCTCGAGACTATCTGTATCTTGTGTTGATTGGAATGGAGACAATAGATTGGTCTGTAATGGTTATGATGATAATATTAATCTTATCGATTTGAGTGGTGAAGATGATAAACTTCCAATTGTCACTGAGTGGAAATCTAATTACCAACCTGGTGCTAAAAAGGCAGATTATTCGGAACTTCCAGTGAATATCCAGCCATTCAATAAGATAAGGCACAACTGTCAAACTGGCCGGTGGGTTTCTATTCTTAAATCAAAATGGCAAGTAGCACCTGAGGATGGAGTCCAGAAGTTCATCATTGCCAATATGAATCGTGGATTGGATATCTATGATCAACAGGGACAAATCTTGGCTCATCTTTCCGATTCTGTCGGTGCAGTTCCAGCAGTTACAGTATTGCACCCATCGAAGAATTGGGCAGTTGGTGCCAGTGCCAGTGGAAAGGTATACCTCTTTGAGTAGTTAGTTCTTGGAATGTAGTATCGAACATGTATTATAGATAATAGAAGAATTAATAATGACGGTAGTGCTTGATGGCATAATAAACACTTCAAAATAGTATGAGGGATTACTTATTAGTATGTGAACTAATTTCCATTCTGTATCAAATCGATAGAACCTTCCTTATCCCCATTGTAAATCTACTTCATCTACATTTTAACTTAAAATCCGTATGTTATTATGTATTAACCAACCCTATTTAAGCGGATGGGGTCATGACTTGCCAGACTCTGATAACGTTATCAGTGTAACCAGCGAACAAGTTTTGACCGTCAGCAGACCAAGCTAAGGAGATAGCTTCTGGGTCCTTGGCCTTGGTACCAATGGCAAATTCTGGCTTCAATTCATCTAACAAGGTTCTTTCTTGCAATTTGAAGATCTTGATACCGGTGGTGGTAGCGGCAGCTAACCAGTATCTGTTTGGAGAGAAAGCTAAAGCGTGAACTTCGGCGTTAGCACTCAAGGTGTACAAGGTGATGTTTGAGTTCAAGTCCCACAAGATGATGACACCGTCCTTACCAGCAGAGGCACATAATGATCCATCTGGAGATAAAGTGATACAAGAAATGTAACCGGTGTGACCAATGAAGTCAGCGTTGACCTTGTAGTTAGTCAAGTCCCAGGACTATAGATTGTTAGTAAAAGTTCTTTGAAAGAGTCTTTTGTAATAAATTGCCATGATTGGATCAGAGATCTTGGTGATTAGATATGTCTCATTCGAAGCAAAGCAACGTCTGAAGTAGCAAATATAGGTACATCATATGAAATCATGACAAAACAAAAGTAGAATAAAAGTAGCAATTAGACCGGCTAATCACTACTAATAGTAATAAATATTAAAAAAGAAAGTAACATACCTTAACAGTCTTATCCCAAGAAGCGGATAAAACGGTGGAAGAGTTTTCACTTGGAGAAATTCTGACAGCAGAAACCCAGTCACTGTGACCTGGCAAAGTGGCCATACATTCACCAATGGTGTTCCAGACCTTGACGGTCTTATCACGAGAAGAAGAAACAATTTGTCTCAAGTTCTTGGCGATAGAAACAGACATAACATCACCGGTGTGACCGACGAATCTCTTGGTACAGACACCAGATTCCAAGTCCCACAATCTCAAGGTCTTATCCCAAGAACCGGACAAAGCGTAAGCACCGTCGGCAGAGATGGTGACATCTTGGACAATGTGGTTGTGACCAGTGAAAGATTTCTTTGGAACACCGTATTGGTTGTCTTCACCTCCAGTCAATTTCCAGGTGATCAAAGTCTTATCTCTGGAACCAGACAACAATAAGTCTGGGTGAGCTGGGGTGGTGGCTAAGGAAGTAACCCAACCGTTGTGGCCTTCTAAGGTACCTCTCAATACTAAAACTTCTTGGTCAGACATTATGATTATTTGACTATGGATATAGAAGAAGAGATCTGAAAAAGTGTTTCTTGAAAAATTTTAGTACGAGTGTATAGTGAGGAGGTGAAAAAAATTTTCAGCAGGTAGTTAGTCACGTGTGGACCACTTCCAGATCAAGAAGGGTGGGAATTTATATTTCCGTGCTCAGATTAACTACGGTGGCGTTCTCGGAAATACTCACCTCGTAGTGACTGTTTTTGCCGAGTAATATGCAGGTAGTTTTCGTGATTAAACATCACGTGACTACATAAATTAATGCTGTAGTGTGAATATCGAAAATGGGATGAATATGTTCGGCAGATACGTCAATTCGGAAATATGGTCATTTTCCCAGGTCTTTTTGCATGGCATTGTTGTGTGATTTGTCTAGGTATGGTGTTTTTTGATATCCGAATCTAGACAGAACGATCAGGACATTTTAAAGAATTGCTGGTGAACATTTTTGAGTTTCCTTCTTTGAATTTGTATATTTGGCTCAGGTTACCTATTTCAGATTTGGAGCCTCCTGTGATGTTGCTATACTGAAGTTCTGAACCTATTTCTTAATCTAAGTATCTTTTACTTATCCATGGTGGATCTTCATGTTCTGCTATCGGTAGTAAGATTACTCTGCACACGACCTTATATGGGAATCGCGCTTTGATGTAATGACCCCAAAGCACACATTCATATAACCATCAATTGGACCAATTTTATGACATCTGAAGATTTGAAAATAGCCATCATCAGTGGCGGTACAGCCACAAATGAATTGGTTTCTTTATTTGAGTCAATCTCCCCAAATGTGGCATATATTCTTCCTATCTCAGATAACGGAGGATCGACCTCTGAGTTGATACGTGTCATTGGAGGGCCAGCTATTGGAGATATCCGTTCCAGACTTACTCGCTTGATACCTCCTGAACATGAACCACTTCAGAAACTATTATCGTACCGACTTTCCAGTGATCCAACGAAGGCAAAGTTCCAATGGACGCAAATAGTGGATGGAACTCATCAATTGTGGTCTAATATCAACCTGGCAACTAAGGAGATCTTTCGTGCCTTTTTCATTCACGTACATATGGAGCTATTGAAAAGGTCCAAACTCCAAGTAGGCTCGTCTACTAGCAAAAAACAATTCCGCTTCGAATTGGCCAATACCGGAAATTTATTCTTGACGGGGGTACGTTTATTCATAGGGTCAATTGATTCTGCAATCGAGCTTTTTGCCAAACTTACAGGAATCGACCCGAAAATCGAAGTCCTACCATGCGTCAATACCAACTTCACGTATCATATAAGTGCCTTACTAGAGAATGGATTAATTATTACAGGACAATCGCAGATCTCGCATCCTTCAGAAACGAATGATCCTACTGTTGATTTGTATCCACCTCCAATCAGTACCACGCGTCCCCCAACCCCCAACCCTTCGGGCGATAGCTTTGAAGGAACATCGTATTTTGATCATGCAACTTTAGGAGTAAATAGTATTACCCTTACTAATCATCACATTCATAGAAGAGGTTCCAGTGTGGGAAGTGTATTATCAGAAGGTGATTCTGAAGAGGAATCAGGAAACATTCCTCAATATATCCACCCAGAGTTGAAGAAATCACAACTTCATTTCAACAAATCCGAGAATATTGAACCATTATTATCTCCAATTAGGCGGATATTTTATGTTTCTCCATATGGGCAAGAGATTTGTCCAACTGCTCATAGTAAGGTAGTATCCACAATTGCCCATACAGATGTTCTTATCTATTCCATCGGCTCGTTGATGACCAGCATTGTTCCTGTGGTCATTTTAAAAGGAGTAGGAAAGGCCATAGCTAATGACATAGTCCTGGGGAAAAGAGACAAGAAGAGAATTCTACTTTTGAATGGGTGTTTAGATCGGGAAACGTTTGGAATGACAGCTGTTGATTTTATTAAAGTAATCATTGAGCTGGCTACATATTCCATTGAAGGATCCAGTGCCAAAGGTGTTGACTTGGACCAGGTTGAATGGAACAAATACATCACACATTTGGTCTATATGGAAAATCCTCAAATCAAGGTAGATAAAACATATTTACAAGAGAATATGGGAATAGAATGTGTACAAGTAACCAAAGTGGCTGGATCGGAATATTATGATTTGGAAAACTTGAGGGTAAATATACAGAATATAGCACAAGGAACTAATGAGGAATAGTCTTAGACTTGATGTTAGAGATTAATAGTTAAATGTGATATTAATGATAATAATATTAATAATAATATTAATAATAATAATAATGATGATGATAATAGTATAATATAAGTAACGACCAATGTAATTCATTAATCATACCAAACCTTAATCAACTCTTCTGATACTGCGGAAGGGGTTAATACACCCAAGTCTGTTATTAAAGCAGTGATGTATTCATGAGGGGTGAAGTCAATTAATTGGGCTTTAAGTAAGTCTTGATCTTGATTTTCGTTGTTACTTTTCTCCACCAACTGACTGATTTCATTAGGCAAATCATTTGGGGCTAATGGGAATAACCGAACAAACTTATGAGATTCCGTGACCACGAAGAACGGTTTATTATTAGTTTTTGCCAAACACCCAATTTGGTATGAACCTATATGATTGATTATCCCACCACTTTCTGATACACCTTCGGCACCAACCAAAATTTTGTCGACATTATGAATCACATATCCAACAGCATTATCCACAATGACTTCTACTGGAATATCGGCTTCTCTCAATAATTTAGCCATATGGTAACCTTTACCAGTTGGTCTAGATTCGGTAACTTTGACTCTAAAACGAATCAACTTTTCCTTTCTTGCTCTTAATAATAATTGATAGACCACACGAGAGTATGAATGCACTAAGATAGTATCGTCATCCTTTATGAATGGAATACCAAAATCGGCCAGTTTTTTTCTGGATTCTTTAGCTCTTTGAACAAAGAGTTCACCATTTCCGACCAAGTTCTTCTTACACGATTCCCAATCAGAGTACAAGTTTGTGTTTCTTAATACAAATCTCATGAACAAATCACAGCCGGCGGAAAGTGAAATGGCATTGGAAATGGACGATTTCAAAGTATCGATATTTGACTTGACCAACTTGATCAATTCCGATGATGTGGAAGGCTGTTTGATTCTCAACATGGTGACCAAAGATTCAATAGCCGCTATGGGCATGGTCAAATCTTTGTCCTCCTCCAAGAATCTGAGGTACGTCTCTTTAATATCAAATGATTTGTCAGACATTACTGGGTGATAATATATAGAGTAACTGAGTCACACGGTGAGAAGTTCTCGATTTAATGAGTGAGAGATCTGACAAGATGTAGCGGCAATCACGTGCGCAACTTTTGAGGCAACAAAAGAATGGGTAAATTTTTAGAAATGAATTTACGGTGTGATTCCTCAAACGGTGTAGTTGTATCATTTATCGCTTATATCCAATTATCAAATGTCTACGATAGAAAAGGATCTGTTATTTGTTGACGAGGATGAGGGGAGAATCTCGGAACATGAAGAAACCCATGATGAACAGCCTCAAGAAGATACTGATCCAATTATAGATTCCATTCCTATTGTAATGAATACAGCTCCTTCGAGATCGAGACAATCATTACATATCTTACAATATCCAGGAAGGCCGAAGAATCGTCCTTTAAGCAACGATGTGTACAAGGCCGCCATCAAGGAAGAATCTAATTATTTGGAAGTAAAATTACCTTTGGATAGCACCAAGTTCTTTAATACCTCCAAAACAGAAGATTGGGGTGAAACTATAGGAGAACAATCTTTGGAAGGGGTATTGGAGCATACCGGAGGTGGACTTTATGCGGGAAAAATAGTGGTAGAAGACGGGAAACGTCAAATGGTGTTAATCCCAATAGATAGTACCACCCAACTTAGACCATCCTTCAAGTACCTTGATGAAGTAGACCAACAAGCGCAAACTCAACGTCGGACCGATGCTGCTGAATCGTACAAGAATACGAACTTCCAAATCTTGCAAAGTTCGGCCAAATCAAGTTCTCAAATCACCAATTCGGAGGGATTTGGAAATGCTTTGGGAGAATCATTGAAGCATATCAAAAAGTTCGAAGAAGAAGATTGGTCACACTTGAAGTGGAAAGCATCATCTACAGAAGAAGCACAAAACTTGAAGAGAAATCTATTACATGGGGCCGATGGAATTGAGCTCAATACCGATACAGTCATGGCAGATTATCTTTTCGATTTAACGAGAGAATGAACTGCCAATAAAAAAAAAATTTCAAGACAACCACATCATAAAAATTATTATATAGTTATGTATAATAGAAGTAATAATTAAACAGCATATTCGAACCAATGTAAACTGCCAGAATCGTTATCTGATATATCAGCATAGGATCAAAGATGCTCATCGCTTGGAGTCACGTGATCTCATCGAAAAACTCCATCAAATATCTTGATTAAATTAATAGTCTCAATTTCCATACATTATATCCCCAGTCGAAATGAGTGAAGATGATGGAATGTTATTAAATTTTGCAGCTCCTGTAGAAGGAGTAGAAAGAAAGCAATCCACCAAGATTACTGGATCCACATGGAGGGCCCGTCGGAAGATGCAGGTCACATCTAACGGCAAAAGCAGTACTCCAGCCACCAGTGTAAATAATTCCAAGCTTGAAAACTCGAGGTTGGAAAGATTAAATGCCATGGAAAAACGTCCTAATGTTGGTGGTGATTCTGGATTTGGTCCATCGTCCAAAAAGATAAAGTTTTCAGAGAGTAAGGGGGAGTTTGGAGGAAATGGGAACTCCTATGTATCATCATTATTCACATCGAATGAAGGAAGTTCACAATTACAACCCACGAAGCAAGCTGCTGAAACCACCTATTTGCCATCCAATGCTCCGTTGAAGGACGCCACCAGTTTTGATGGGTTGGGATTGAATGACAAATTGGCTACCCATTTAACAGAAACATTAAGATTCAAACATCCTACCAAGGTCCAAAGAGCAGTCATCCCAAACATGATTGCACAACAACGTGATTTGTTTGTCAAAGCACAAACGGGTTCTGGTAAGACCTTATCATTTTTGCTTCCTATTTTCCATAAATTGATGATGGAAAACACAAATAAGATCACCAGAGATTCGGGGCTCTTTGCGGTTATTCTTACTCCAACCAGAGAATTGGCTACCCAAATTTATGGGGTTATGGAAACTTTAACCAGATGCTACCATCATTTAGTTCCTGGTATTGTCATTGGGGGGGAAAAGAAGAAATCAGAAAAGGCCAGATTAAGAAAGGGTGTAAACATCTTGGTGGCTACCCCTGGTAGACTTGCTGACCATATTGAAAACACAACTTCTTTAGATATAGGTCAGTTAAGATGGTTGATTTTGGACGAAGGTGATAAATTGGTTGAACTTGGATTCGAAGAAACCATTACAAAGATTACTGATAAGATCACTGAAAAATCCGAAATATCGTCTACTGTCAATAAATGGCAAGGGTTGCCCACCGAAAGAGTTAATATCTTATGTTCTGCCACTATTCAAAGTAGTGTCAAGAAATTGGGTAGTATTGTGTTGAACAATGCCGAAATGGTGACGGTGGATGCTAAAGAAGTGGAAGGAACTGTTTTGTTTGATGATAATACTGCCAACAATGAAAAAGATATGACTGCCCCAGATCAATTGGTACAGAATGTGATTGTCATTCCACCAAAGTTAAGATTGGTAGTCTTGAGTGCCATGCTTAAAAAGTTCACCAAGGGCGTCAATACTGAAACCCCAGACCAAACCAAAACCATTGTCTTCTTCTCGTGTTCCGATTCTGTGAATTTTCATTTCCAAGTGTTCACCAGAGGTGGCAGAAAGTACAAGAAGGTCAAGAATGAAGAAACTGGTAAGATTGAAGAAGTTGAAGTGAAGGTTAAGTACGATGGAGGTGACGAAGATGGTGATGAAGATGATGTTGATGTTGGAGTATTAACAGCTCCTACCATTGGTTCTAGTACCAGTATTTACAAGCTTCATGGTTCTTTAACACAACAAGCACGTACATCGACCCTTCAATCGTTTATCAAAAACACCACGTCCAAACATTCCATTTTATTCTGTACTGATGTTGCATCCCGTGGGTTAGATTTACCGAACATTTCTAACGTCATTGAATATGATCCCCCTTTCAGTGTAGATGATCATTTGCATAGAATTGGTAGATCTGCCAGAGTCGGTAAGGAAGGTAGTGCTACCTTGTTTTTACTTCCAGGAAACGAAGAAGGTTATGTTGATGGAAAGCTTCGTGTGATGCATCCAAAGGAGGGAAGTTTAAGAATCTCCAATTATGAAAAACAATTGAAAGAAGGATTTGCCGAAATTGAACAAGATGCTGAAGATAAACCTGTTGCTCGTAGTGGCAAAGTTGATCCTAAGAAAAAGGAAGGCAAATGGGATATCCATGCTACTACATGGCATTTGGACGTTGAGAGATGGTTATTGGAAGATTCTACTATGCATGATAGAGCGGTACAAGCGTTTACTTCACATATTAGAGCTTATGCTACGCATTTGTCATCGGAAAGAACGTTCTTTAATGTAAAATTGTTACATTTAGGACATTTAGCAAAGAGTTTTGGATTAAGAGAAACCCCAAAGAAATTGGGTAAATCGGTGGGTTCCAATAGTGGAATCCAAGATATTAATCCTAGAAAGAAGAAGGAAGATCCTAGGAAGAAATTGTTGAGAATGGCTAAAATGGCAGTCAGATCTAACAATAGTGAGTTTAATTATTAGTGCATTTATAGTGATGATTAATTAATGAATTTGTATCAGAAAGTGTAGAGAATATAGGTAAATATGGAGTCTTCTATTGTGGGTGTTTGATTCTTTTCAAATATAAGAGCACTTTGGTGTCTTGTCCCTTTATTTCTGATTCTCATAATGGGCCCTTCTAAAACCGTCAATTTCCCAAAGTCCATGGTTTTCTCCAAGGAGATATCCCAAGTTTCTCCTTGCGTAATAATCACCTACCAAACTGATATTTTCAATCACGTCGTCCAATAAAATAGCTTTTCCAATTCCAATGCCATTTCCAAGACCATCATGTTTCACATTAACAATGTGCAAGTGGAAATGATAATATGAAGGTTGATAATGTACGAAGATTCTTAATTGGTCTTGTTCAATAGAATACTTTTCACTGGTGATTTGACGTAATTGACTCTGCAAATTTCTCAAAAACGATAAATGGGATTCATTCAAGTCTCTGATAGAAGAGATATCTTTTCTCTTCACAATACAACATAAATATAATGATTGCATATTCACGGTATCCCATTTCATATCTGGTAATAGAACAAAGCCATTTTGCAAATCATCATTATGATGGATGACCGACTCGGCTTCTTTACCTTCAAATAAAATATTGTAAACCCATTTGATTCGATCTCCCTTCATTGTCTCAATATATGGCTCGACGAACTGCTTGTACATTTGTGGAGTTTCCACCACATAATGCACCTCTTGTACCCCATACTTTCTGATATGGGTTTCGGTTGCTGGGTATACTAAATTCAACTTGGCACCAGGCGCAGTCGTAAGATCTTGTTTCAAAAGAGCCTTGGACCAGTAGTACACATCGTTGTGGTTAATGGAGGTCACCTGGTCGATCGTTTCAGATAACTTGAAATCATCAATCGTGAAATGTGATTTTTCAATCGAAATCAACGCATTTTCTTCGCCAATGGTCCCAAGCAATACGACCGATTTTGTCGTGGGGTCATCTTTAAGAACCTTGGTGAGCTGGAATTTGTCTGTCAATTCTTGGATAGAAGACATGATAAGTTTATGGGTAGAGAATTTTGGTAGTAGCAGAAAGTTGCAAATTTGTACCAGTTCTCATAGTAGTGGATTTATCAGTAATGAAAATCCCTTTAAATACTTTAATAGTCTATATAACGCATGGTAGCACATGATAATCAAGGTATAACTACATAAACCTGTTATTTAGAAAACCACTTTGAGGATTAACCCTGTTTATACACATTTCCCCTTCCCTTTCGGAATCCGTTGAGGCCGACGATACAGTAACTATGGACTGTTGTTCACAATGTGCCATTCAAAAAAACGGCGTAAACTTTGACTACCTTAATAACATCCTCGCTTCATAACAGGTACTAATTTAGGTAGGCAGAATCAGAAGCTGAGAACCGTCCAATTTGTTCTCTCTTGAAATCAATAAATTTACTATTTGTCGAATATTTACAATACACTCAATTCACCGAATTCTTCAAGAATTTTATATGTAGTCATCTTTTCGAACCCTCCTGGTTTTCCTGCCGCTTGTTTCATTCACTTACATCAAAACATACCCAACTTGGCCATGCTATCTCTTCTCTTAATATGCTTCTCAATTGGTCAATCAAGAACTTCTCTACCTTTCCCACATTTCTCAATACGTTGTTTTCAACCTCCCCAATTTCAGACTCTATTCTTACCTTCTTGATGATATCAATTCGTTCTCGGTTACTGGGGGCATTTGTATAGTCAACTATGTTTCCACCACCTCCAGCAGTAGTGGGTGTGTTTTCCTGGTTATTCTGAGAATTGTTGGTTGTAGATGTCGATGTGAAGTAATCCGACGTGCTGTCATTTATATCACACAAAAATGACAAGTATACTGCTTTTTTCAAATATGCCACCGTAGCTATCGAATGGATGTTAAGGTCGGTAATATGAAGCTTGATTGGTAAGGAGATGAAATTCGGTGATGGATAGTTCACTAATAGATTCACAGTCACCTCCATATGAAGGTTTCCGTTATAATTGATCTCCATAATCATCTGTAGATCATTCTCATCCTTATCATCAGATTTGGTACCAGAGCTCATTTTGGGACCGCTTCCTGAAGCTGGTACTCGCGTATTAAGAGAACTCATCCGTAAATTGTTGTGGTTGAGAATATCCGTGGGGGTCTCCGTTCCATTGGCATTATTTGGTCCCAATCCAATGATATTATTCATGTTATAATTGTGAAGATAATTGAGGGTATTGTTTCCCATGATTAATGAAATGGAGTCCAGCGATGCTCTCAATCGTTCCAACGAAGGAGGTACTAAGGCTGAATCCGAACTTTTCTTGATCTCATAAACAGGTTTGGTGGTTTCTGTGGGCTCCGATACTTCATCATCTACATCGTCATCGGCATCTGCGTCTTCTGGTTCGCCTTCGTAATCCCCAGTATCATCGTCCCTTATATTATTCTGTTTTCGGGCCTCTTCTTCTTCCTCTTCTTCAACATTTTCTTCCTCCGTCTTCTTGGCTCGCGGAGGCTCGACTTCTTCTTCATAAAACTCATCAAAAGGATCCCCTATATGCCTGATGGTAACCTCTGGTGGCTGGTCTCCAAGACTAAAGTCCGTCACAGAAAGATTATTGATATATGATGGGAGCGAAATGCTGCTGAACTGCTGGTCCAAAAACTCCTTGATTGCTTCATTGATACAATTATCGGCCGTTAATTTGGCCCAATCTATGTCAAACGACATGGTTGTATCAAATCAAAATACAAGGTCGTGTGTGGCTATTAACTAGTAGGGAACATTATTGAGATGCTAGCCAAATCACGAGCCGTGACCTCATCGGTAATATTACTCGGACCATATACGGCTTTCAATCCAACATTTGTACAGTAAAGGAAACGACGCTACCACTTAGCTGCATATCAATCACCATCTGTATTCAATTTTGGATTTCCTGGCTCCATTAATGATATTTATTCCTGACGTTGTATTCTTCTCTATCCGGCCCGGTTTCGGCTGAAAAAAAAATTCTCTGGGGAAATTATACCGCAGGTTACCCCATACATTAGAAATTAATTGTAAGTAATAATAAACTAAAATACTGCTCTTCTTCTTTGTCTTTCTTTCCTTTTATTGCATTAGATCATCTTAGAGTATGATCGCCCCGAATTTTGTGCAAATCGTTGTCATTGGTGCCGGGTTAATAGGCCCTCGTCATGCTAAGCATGTGAATGAAAACCCATACTGTGAATTATTTGCAATCATAGATCCCTTTCCAGAAGCCGAAACCACAGCTAATAAGCTCAAAACGGCATACTTTCCATCGATCAAGAGTCTTATCCAACACTGCGATCAAAGTAACATTCCATACCCTCATGGGGCCATAGTATGTACTCCTAATCATACACATATTAAGGTAAGTGCCGAATTGGCATCTTATGGGATACATCTTTTAGTTGAAAAACCTCTTAGTTCGATACCACAGGAAGCTAAAGCTTTGAAGGAGTATGCAGACTCCAAAAATGTCAAACTCTTGATAGGACATCATAGAAGATTTAATCCTTACATAATAGAAGCCAAAAAGAATTTGGATAAACTAGGTGACATCATTGCAGTCCAGGGCACATGGACGCTAAAGAAACCACAAGAATATTTTGAAACATCCCCTTGGAGAACAGATAGCAGGACTGGTGGAGGAGTGTTGTTAATCAATTTGGTACATGATATAGACCTTTTGCAGTACCTTTTTGGCCCAATAGAGAGAATCTATGCTGAAGAATTGAAGAAGCAAAGAACCGAATATCCAAACGTTGATGAAGGTGCTGCATTAACCATCAGGTTCAAAAATGGAATAACCGGAACCTTTATCTGTTCAGATAATGTCACATCTCCGTTTAATTTCGAGTCAGGAACTGGTGAAAATCCCACCGTACCTTTCCATTCAGATTTGGGAGGGTTTTATCGCATATTCGGTTCAAAAGGTACCCTTTCAGTACCAGACCTTACATTATTTCACCAACCAGAATCTACACAAAACACATGGTTGGAGCCGGTCGTAGAACTGTCTTTGGTCAAAAATAAACAACAAACTTTGCATTCAGTTTTACCGTTTGATCTACAATTAGATCATTTCGTTGAGGTGATCCGTGGGAAGTCTGAGCCATACTGTACAGCTGAAGATGGTACATCCGCATTAATGTGTGTGGAAGCAGTTTTGAAGTCAATCGAAACTGGAATTCCTCAACAAATACAAGATCTTAAAAGTTTAGAATCTGATTATGAATCGTTGGGAATATGAAGTTTAAATGCATTTTATATTTTTGCATCTATATAGACTCGAGAAATATATCACGTGATTAAGGTTCCAGTAAGTGTGTATATAGAGGTAGTTTTTGTCAATGTTCTCTTTTTGCCCGCCTGCATACAGTATCTCAATTTTTCCAACCAGTAAGAATTCTTATGAAGAAACGAAATCATCAATTCAGACCCAGTATATACCATGTCTAAGTTCATATTACCCACCACATTAAGAGAATTAAGATTCCACTTGTCACAAACAGGAGAAGCCTCTGTTCCAGTGAGAACTTTTTTGAGCAACAACTACCAAGCATTGAAGAGTGATTCACAACACAAGTTACCAATTTTGGTGAGAGAAAGCTATGGGGTTCCACCAAGTTTGATTGCTAGATTTGAAAAGGGAAGAGAGGTGAAGACCAAGTTGGAAGGGTTAGACGAAGCTGCCATTGGCCAAGCTTTGAAGGATTTGTTGAAGAATTAAGATACTGCATATATAGGTAATACAGAGTATTCGATAAGAAGATGTAGGGGAGGAGAAGGGACGAAGGGGAAAGAAGTAGTGGGGGGTGATAAGGGAGGCTATGAAGGTGATGAGTAAAGAAGAGGAAGCATGTTTATTCTTGAGGTTGCAGACACATGGTAAAGAAATGGTAAACAAGACAGTTGGTACAATAGAGGACAGTATCATCAAGCAAGGCCAATTTCGCCAAGGGCTTGCCATTCTAGAGAATCACTGAGTATTGACAACCCTTTAACGAGATTTATTCTGTATTTAAAGATGACTCGTGGTATTCAAACTTTGAATATGAGCCAACTTCACTGTTGGTAAGTGCACAGAGATGAGGTATGGTGGTAGTGGTGGAAATAGAAAATGAGAAGTAGCGAGAATTGCCACAGTGGGAAATGGGTGTGGCAGGGAAACATCAAGAATGAAAGTGAACAAAAGTAGAGTGCAAAGGTGAGCAGAATGTGTCTGTTAGGCCTTGTAAACCAGGTGGTGCGGTGTGCACTGAGGGCACCGTGAGAGCCAAAGTTGCGATTACGGAGGTGTATTTATAGGATTCGATTAGTTCCGATTATGACTGTCTAACGTCCCAGCTTCGTCTGTCATTCTAGCTTCGTCTGTCTACGTCGTCTCTCTACGTCGTCTCTCTGCTTCGTCTCTCTACCACTACATGCGTTAACTCTCGACACCAACAAACGATGTTTGGCTCATTTTGCCAATTTTTTTCCAAATATTTGTACAATGTACCTGGGCTGCGAAATATATGCAAGAGCCTATTGTAGTAGGGGTCATTAATTTCAAACAATGATACATAGCAATGACGGTACAACAACAAAAAAAGGAAGAAAGGAACCAACAGCAACAACATATAAGGATGAACAGCTAAATAATACACAGAAGGTATGAGTCCTTCATGGCAAATCCAGCAGCGTAATGATTTTTTTGTCGATAAGGATCATTTGAAATAACCATACTCAAAGATCTTTTGTAGTGACTTCTGACTTCCCTAGTGTTTCTCCCAGATCAATCAGATGGCCCGTTAACTCTCAATCGATCACACCCCCCAAAAAATAGAATCTAAATTTCACCTATGATTCCCTATACGGACTCTGCGTATTTCAGCCGAACTAAAGTTGCTAAATCGTTAGGCAGAAAAAACATCTCACGTGCGTCGACATGGAATTCTAGTCAGGCAACTTTAAGGTTGATCATTAAATAACTTAAACTGATTTGTTTACCAGATTTTTTTCTTGATTGAATTATTGGTTAATAGCAAAAATGGTTGGATTGTTTTCCCGTAATGTAAGTATAGAGAGAGTTTGGTAATGTTTGGGGCGAGGGTTTGACATTGCCGTTAGCACCTATCGATAGGGAATACTTACTAACATATCCTTAGAGGAGATCTGAGGGATACCAAGGGTTCAGCAAATATAATGACGAGATAAGGAAATACGAAAATCAAAGTAATCCTGCCTTGAATAGATCTGGTCTCCAAAATGGCCTCCCAGTGGACTACCAAAGAAGACAATCGTTAACTGGAGCAGGACAAGCGGCTGTGGCTGCTTTAAGAATACACTCTTCCCCTCCACCACAACAGCAACAGCAACAGCAACAACAGCGTCATCACCAAGTGGGAAGAGCTAATTCGTTGACTTCCAATACTCAACGGTCCAACTCGCTTCGCACTTATGTCTACCACCCAAAGGCTTCTTATCACACTGGTCCTGGAGGAGCTCCACAACCAGGAAGATCGAACAGTTTATCCAATAGAAGTATCAACTCCGTTCCTTCTAGTAACAGATACAACACCGGTTCATCTGTCAACAGAAACAGTTCCTTCACTTCGTCTCCACCAAATAGACACAATTCGTTGACTCACCGTAGACAAATCGATGATATATATGAAAATAACAATTTCGAGGAAGAAGAAGAAGAAGAAGAAACTATAATAACCACCAAAACTACCAAGATGGTTGATGCTTCTGGTAGAACAACCTCAATCACTACCAAGACAATTAAAACTTTACCCGATGGTTCAAATATCATCGAAACTACAACTAAAAACGTATCACGTACTAATTCAAGAGCCAATTCATTGAGTTCGGCCCCAATCAGAAACGGTTCATTATTGTCTTCATCCAACGATAATGCCTTGAATTTGGCAAAAATTGAAGAAGATTTGCAAGATTTCGAGTATAATTATGAATTGGACGATCATCGCCATTTGGGAAATAAGAAACACGATAATTTACAATTGAATCTTGGTTCTCCTGCACTGATTACCAAGAATGAAAACGATGGAGTCTTAACTTCTGTTCTTCATAAGGGTGAAGATCATTCGCCACAGAGCTCAAGCACTTCTAGTAAGCCCCTAAGATCTATCTTGAAACATTCTAATGATCAAAAATTCAACTCGGATCAAAATGAGTTCAAGGATGCAAATGAATTAGTAGACCAAAATGCCAAGGCGCATCCATATAAGGATCTTTCTGCTTCGCTCATGCCGCCTCCGAAACTTACTAGTCCAAAGTCACCTACTAATACTAGTTCCCGAACTAGAGATGAGTTCATATCCAGTGCAGGTTCAATTACTAATTCCTCCATCAAATTTGATGAAAGAGTGGAAACAATCCCGTACAATAATAGGCAGTATGCAGGTGCTTCAAAACTAGAATCTCCAAGTAAATCGAAGGAACAAAATGAATCCGACATGTATTCTGCTGCAATTCAAGCAGCTTACAAGAAGGTTTATGGAGAAAACTCTCCAGAAACTTCGCCTCAATTGGCTCAAATTTCGGAAAACAAGAAGACATCTGCACTTAAAGCAAAAATTGCAGCAGCTAATGCGGATACAACCAAATCTCCACAATCTCAAGAGTTAGGTGGTGTTGATACTGATTTTAGATACGAAAACCATCATCGTGATTTTGTTAAACATTCGTTGAGGGATGAATTACCGAGATCCAGTTCTCGTAAAGAAAGATCAAAACAAGAAAAGAAATTACTCAAGGATGAAAAGAAGGAATCAATTTTGGAAGAAAAGAAAGCAAAGAAAGAAGCACAACTTCAAGAGAAATTAGCTAAAAAGGGAAGAAAAGAAAGCAAAATCTTCAATATCTTTGGAAGAAAGAAGGAAAAGTCCGATGGACATAGTCAACATTCTTACGCTGACCATGTCAATAGTACCGAAAGTGGTCAATTTTCAAACACGCATGAACAAGAAACCTATGATGAACCATCACGTGGTTTAGGAATTTCAGAAAGAAATGAAGAGCCAAGAGTAAATGATTTGACTGAATTTGAAGATCCTGCCCGTACCTATATTCCAATGTCTGAGCCAGTTAAAGTTAGTTCGAAGACTGAGCCTGATTCTGTTCCAGTTATAGCCAAGCCTCCAGTCGAAGCTTCTATTGAAACATCTCATGATGCTTCTAATGTAATTACAGCACCTTCGCCTAATATTGCCCTTGGAGAACCAATCAAGGTACCATATGAAGAAAATCCTAAGCAAGTGAAACACGTAATCAATGATCCAAATGTGAATTCAATCGATGAGGTGGCGCATAAAAGTCCTGTACCAGCCTCATATGCTACTACAGCTCCATTAGAGGCTTCTAGTAAAGAGCTTGTTACGGATGTGGAGCATGAAAGTCCTGCGCCAGCCTCATATGCTACTACAGCTCCATTAGAGGCTTCTAGTAAAGAGCTTGTTACGGATGTGGAGCATGAAAGTCCTGCGCCAGCCTCATATGCTACTACAGCTCCATTAGAGGCTTCTAGTAAAGAGCTTGTTACGGATGTGGAGCATGAAAGTCCCGCACCAGCCTCATATGCTACTACAGCTCCATTAGAGGCTTCTAGTAAAGAGCTTGTTACGGATGTGGAGCATGAAAGTCCTGCGCCAGCCTCATATGCTACTACAGCTCCATTAGAGGCTTCTAGTAAAGAGCTTGTTACGGATGTGGAGCATGAAAGTCCTGCACCAGCCTCATATGCTACTACAGCTCCATTAGAGGCTTCTAGTAAAGAACTTGCTGCGGTAAATGAATCAGATGATGACAGTCGTACGGTTCCGGTGCCGGTGAAAGTCGATTTTGAATCAGACAATGCCGAAGACATCTTTGATCGTAGTGCTACGATCAGTCCTCCATATTTATCACCTACAAGTAATTTAGAAAGTACTGCTGATAAATATGAAGATGGTGCAATTCCAGTTCCTCGTTTAAGCGACATTGATGCAACCACTCCTTATGAAACCGAAAGTGATTATGATGACACATTAGATGATGAGTCGATTGAAAAAACCCCTACTTATAAGCAACCTGCCCCTGATAGTTTACAAAATGAGTACAATGTTGTTGCAGCCTACATCGAACAAGAAAAGCCTAAAGGAGATACTGTGGCTGCAGTTTCTTCATCGATTCCAAAGCTAAATGGTGATACCCTTGAAAATTCTTCCGTTTCTAAGGCAAAAAAGATTGTCCCTGAAGATGATATTGATACTAAGATAAATATCGTGGCTCCTGAAAATACTGAGCATAATCGTAGGTCATTAGATCCGGGTGTTTCTGGAGATCACAGACAATTTGGAAATGAAGAATTAGGCACCAATTTTCCAGCTCAATTAATCGAAGGGACCGGAACTAATGAAGAATTGGTCACCAAATCTCCAGATCAATTAATTGAAAAGACTGAAATCTTACCTCCGCCATCGCAAAGTATAGTCCAAAACACAGTAAGCACCACGGAACCAAGCTTACAAAAACACAGCCTTGAAGATTCTATTCCACCAAAAAATCCGAAACGAGGATTACAAAACAACGTGTCAGATTTGGAACCCAGACAAGTAGTTGAACAAAATCAATCTGAGTCTCCAATAGATGAGAAATCAACGGTTCCTACTCTTTCCAGTCAAAAGTCAGACCAAAGAACCAATTCAACAGTTGCTACAGATCTACAAAACCAAACCAACATCTCTAACCTTAAGAACTCCCAAATGGTGCACGATAATGAAACTGCAAGCTCTAAGAAGAGTAAGAAGAAATCTCCAAGTAAGTTCAAACAAAAGATGTTCAAATACTTTATCAACAGTTATGATAAATAATTCAATTCGTTTTATGTTTTATTACAGATGATACTAGTACACGGAAACATAAAATGTTAATTAGATCTATGTTACCTACTAGTATTCATTTTATATTTATTTTTGCTCTTTTAATAATATATGGTGTACTAAAGTGACTTCTCTTATGTAAGGCAAGTTTTGTTTGAACTGTAGTCCTATTGATTTATCCCAAGCATCTGGATCTTGAACCTGATTGAATGAAGAATAGCAGGAGAGAGTAACACTTCTGGGAATATGATCTATTAGGTTCTCTATGTCTGAATTTGTTGAGGTTGTTGTTGTTGATGATGCTGGGGGACTTTGGCAAGTAGTTGTTGCTTTAGTATAGTAGAAGAGTTGTCTTACATGACGACCATTCCAAAAACGAATCATTTAATACTACAATGGAGTTATGAAGCTTTGAAGAAGAATGTTTCAAGACTTTCTGAGCTATTTTGAAGATATTCAACGGCTTTTCTTGTCCCAACATTCAAGTGAATAATTCTTGCTTGTCTTTTTCTTATCATTGATAACGAAATATTTCACTTTTCTTTTGCACCCAATGCCACAAATGAGAGCGTATTTCATGGAACCTATTGCACGTGATATCTCGCTAAAGGCATAAATGGAAAGCTGAATCTTTATTGGCATATGGGGTTGATAACATGTCGACAGAAATTAGTTTTCCTATGGACCACACCAATATGCCTTCTTCTCTGGATTCTATCCATTTGATTCAGGCGTTCACCAATCTTTGTAACGCATGTAGATGTGGCGATCTTGAGACGGTAGAGGCTATGTTATCTACACCAGGGTTAGATATCAATCAGGTGGATAAGTGGGATTATTCTCCTCTCATTCTACTGTCTTTGTGTGGGCATTTAGAAATTGTACAATTGTTACTTTCAAGAGGTGCCGTTTGTGATCGTGATACTTTTCAAGGGGCCAGATGTGTTTATGGGGCGTTAACTGATACCATTCGAGATGTATTACTAAGTTTTGATCTTTCTAAAGCTGTTGATACTTCCCAACCTTTTGCTAGTCATATCGCTTCACTTATTAGTCCAATTAATCGTCTTTCCACCAAAGATATCGTCATCCATTTCCCTCATGCTAAGGGAACATTGACTAGAGATTATAAATACTTTAGATTGAATAGGTTTTTATTGGCCGCAAGAAGTCCATATTTCCAGGAGAAATTGAATTATTCTTGGAAATATAAACTGATTGTTGATATGCCTTCTACCTCCGACCCAGCAGCATTCAAAATCATAGTGGATTATCTTTATTTAAGAACTGATTCCTTACCAATTGATCTGGAACATGTACAAGAACAATTGGAAATTTTTGCCACCGAATTTCAGCTTGACGATTTAATAGAGAGTATAAAAGAGATCAAATCTGTTAGAGATAAAAAGAAGAGAGCCAAAATTAAGCATCAAACTTCTTATAAATTTGTCGAGAAAGCTCGTGAAGATTTGGCCAACTTTGTTAAAGAGAACGTGTTTTCTAATTCATTAAGTATTGAGCTTGAATTAGCCGAAGATGTTGATTTTGAAGATATTGAAATGAAAAATCATATTACTGAAAGTCAGAAGAGACATTTATTAGAGATGGATTCTATTCCAGATATCATTCTTTCTGTCATTGACCAAGAAACTGAAGTGGCCATTTATTATCCTGTGAACAAATCAGTCATTGCTAGATCCGAGTACTTTGATACCATGTTTAAGTCCGATATCTTTACAGTTTCTCAGGAGAAATTGCCCATTGTGCTACATGATAGTGTTGAGATCATTGATAGAAGTAGTTTACTACAAGAACATATTCCTGTTTTGCGCTTATCAAGTAGTACTACCAGCACCAAAGTGGCCGAAATGGTGCTATCATATTTGTATCATGATGATGTTTCTAATATTCCTTTGGAATCAACAATTGAATTACTTTTTGCTGCAGATGAACTATTCTTGGAAAAATTAAAAACTAGTTGTGCTGTGAATCTTACTACCAAATTTGCCAAGTTTACTTTTGAAGAATTCGTGCTATTGGGAAGTTCAGTAGGTTACGATGCTTATGATCTTATCAGAGTAGCATGGCAAACTGGTTGCGATAAATTAGAACAACATATCACTAAGATGATTGCATTCAGCTTACAAAACATTTTCGACAATCCTAATGAACGCCAAAAGCTCCTGTATTTGGTTAATGAAAGTGCCAATAGAATTAAAGAGAGACAAGACACGGATACCATTGAGTTAGTCGATGATATTCGATACTATTTGAGTAAAAAGCATGCAGTTGGAGATTCATTCGAAGATTTTGAAGCCTTTGGAGATCAATTCATAGATTCATCGGACGTTGCTACAGATGATATTAGAGTAAGGAAACAATCTATGTTGAAGTACAATGTTGATTTATCCAGAATCGATGACCTCTTAGATGAGTTGAAATTGGCAGCTTAGATAAAGATGCAAAAACGGTCTTTTTTTTTATCTATCTTGGAGGTAAACAATGGGAAGGAATTAGAATACGAAAGTATCAAGGAGAATAAGAGGGAATTTTTTGTTTTATTTTTTTGCAAATATTGGTATCGTATCAGTAATGAGTGAATTTGATAGTATTATAATATTAATATAAATCAGACTCTATGTAATTAGCAGACATTTTCCGTACTTAATATTAAAGTACCAAAAATTATTTTTGAGTCACGTGATCACACATGAAAAACTCATCTCATCCCATCAAATCTTAAATCTCTTTATAGATATAATCACCAACCAAATGTCTTTGAATAACCCAGATGGCGGCTCCGCCATAGAGTTGGAAGATAGATTTGCTAAGATAAGACATCAAATCAATTCTAAACTAGACAACCAAAAGCACTTGGCCATTATTCTTTCTGCTGTGGAAGAAAACATTCAAGAACAAAATAATGAAAGAACTCCGGTTGCATATTTTGTTTCATTTTTGTCATTGTTAGATCAATGTATAAAGAATGATAAGATAGTCGATGCTGGCTTGGCTACCACCACTACTTACTTTTTAGATATAGTCTTCCCATTTACTCCTAAACCATTATTGAAATCTAAATTTAGCGAGATTTTGACCAAGTTAGCCCCACCACTTACCCTGAACGAAGCTGAAGCCCCTTTGATCAGATCTACTACCGGTGCTTTAGAAAGCTTATTATTGGCACAAGACCACCATCAATGGTCCTCTACCGGTAATATCTCACCAAAAAGAGCTTTGGTCGGTTTATTGGAATTATCATTCGATGGAAGACCTAAGGTTAGAAGAAGAGCTCAGGAAGCAGTACACAATATTTTGAGTAACCCTCCAGCATCACCATCTCCAATCCATGTTGCCTCTGCTTTGGCTGGGGAAATAGCCTTGAACAAATTAACAAGTTTACTTGCGGAAGGGAAGAAGAACAATAAGAATAAAGAGACTAATACCCAACTTATTCATTGTTTGCAATTAATAGGTTTTATCACTAGTGCCAATGCTTGGCCTGCAAACCAAATTGAAAAGCTTTGTGATATTTTACTTGAAATCTCCAAGACTTCTGATCAATACTTGGTCTCTTCTGCATTTTCTGCATTTGAAGGGTTATTCAAGTCCATGAATAACATCATTGATGTTGAGAAATTCGCCAAAGTTTTGGATATCATATTTGATTTGAAACCTTCAATCAACGATACCTACTTAGCTGCATCATGGTTAGCAGTTGTTGCTAAGGCTTTAGAAAGTTTCTCAACTTTAGCACCTCTGACCTGTTTACAAAAGTTGGAAGTTGTTATTCCAATTGTATGCGAATTCATGTCTTCAGATGCTAAAGATATCTATATCTCATCGTCTCAATGTTTAATTGCAATCATTACTCAAGCTATTCCAGACCATTACTTGTTACAACCAAGTTCCTCAAATGGAGTCACTGCTGAAGTCTATGAACTTATGGATAATACCGTCACCTTCATTGCTGAACTCATAGAGAAAGAATTGTTTTCCATTAGATACCAACATGCAATCAAGGAAATCTTGGAATTTGTTACTGCATGTTTATCAAAATTCAGAAGCCGTAGTAATCCAGATTTCTTAAATGTTGTTGAATTAGTTGGACAATGGAGAACTAATGAAACTGATTCTTTCCCTCACAATAAGGAAGCTGAAGATGTAATTTCTGCTGCTATATCAACCATGGGTCCTCAAGCTGTATTGAGTATATTACCATTAAACTTGACTGGCGGTGCTACTTCTGGTAGGGCTTGGATGTTGCCTCTTTTAAGAGATAATATCAGAAATGCCGAGTTGGAATATTACAAGACTGATATCTTACCAGTTGTAGAATTTTTCGAATCTAAGATTGCTGAATCTGGAAAGAAAGATTCCCTCCACAATAAAATTTTCCAGACTATTATCGATCAAATCTGGTCTTTGATTCCTCATTTCTGTGATTTGCCTACTGATTTAATCACTGCTTTTGATGATTCATTTGCTGCTACTTTATCTGACTTAATGTACTCCAAAGTCGAATTAAGAGTTCCAATTTGTCATGCTTTAAGATCGTTGGTTGAATCCAATGTTGCCTACAGTAATAATGTATTGGCTGATGACTTATTGATCCAACAAGAATTTCCAATTGAAAAATCTAAGCAAAACTTGGAATACTTGTCTTCTAAAGCATCTAATGTGTTATCTGTTTTATTCAATATTTTCTCATCTACTTTACCAGATGCCAGAGGTTTTGTTTTAGAAACCATCGATACTTACTTACAAATCATTACTCAAGTAGATTTGGAAGTTACCTTCAACAAGGTATGTGGATTGTTAAAACAAGCCATGGATGATGAATCTGCTAATGAACAAAAGAAAAATGACACTCCTAAATTAAGTGCTACCATGATGGACTTGGTGGTTGCTATGGCCAAATATGTTCCGGAATCATCTCATAATGCTTTATTCTCTATCTTCTCCACCACTGTTGCCTTAAAGGATAACTCCTTATTACAAAAGAGATCTTATAGAATTATCTCCAAATTATCTGAAACTGAAAATGGTAAACTTTCTGTTTTGAAATTTATTGGAGAAATTGAATCTGTTTTAGCTCAAACAACTGAAATCACTCATAATTCTGCTAGAGCCTCGAGATTACATGCTATACTTTTAGTTATTGAGGTTTTACCTACTTCTGACTTGTTCTTTATTCCTGCTATCTTACAAGAAATTATCATGTCTACCAAAGATGTTAACGAAAGAACTAGAGAATTATCGTACCAAATATTGATAAAGATGGGTAACAAGATGTCTGAGGGTGGTGTCATTGAAAACAGTAAGGTTCCTGGATTTGGTGCTGATGCTCCAGATTCTGAAGCTTCCTTAACTGAATATTTCACAATGGTTAGTGCTGGTTTGGCTGCTCAAACTCCTCATATGATTTCTGCTACTATCACAGCTGTTTCTTGTTTAATCTTTGAATTCAAATCACAATTACCTACCGAAGTATTGGTTGAAATTGCGTCTACTGTTGAATTGTTCTTGACCCATAATTCTAGAGAAATTGCCAAGTCTGCTATTGGTTTTGTTAAGGTTGAAGTCTTATCTTTACCGGAAGATATGGTTAGAGCTAACTTGAAGGAATTATTGGAAAAATTGATGAGATGGTCTCACGAACATAAGGGACACTTCAAATCAAAGGTCAAGCATATCTTGGAAAGACTTATCAGAAAGTTTGGTGTTGAAGTAGTTGAACAAGCTATTCCTGAAGATGATAAAAAATTGGTGGCTAACATCAGAAAAACTAGAAACAGAAACAAGAGAAAACAAGATTCTGAAGATACCGAAAATAATACTGGTACTGCCAATGCTGGAAAGAAATTCGTTTCCGCTTACGAAGAAGCATTATATGATTCCGATGTCTCAGATGATGAAGCTGAAGAAGACGACAAACCAACAAAGGGAGGAAAGAAAACCAACCAATTTATTTTGGATACTGGTGATGAACCATTGAATTTGTTAGATCGTCAAACTTTGGCTCATATTTCTTCTTCAAAGCCAAAGAAGTTCACCAAGAAGGATTTGGCCAACAAAACTTCTGATTTCAAAACTAAAAACGGAAAGCTTGTCTTCGAAGGTGACAATGAAGATCCTTTGGCTGGTAAGGGCTCTGGTATTGATGCCTACTTAGACGCTGTTAAGCAAGCTCCTGTCAGGGGTCAAAGAAACAAATTGAAATTCAAAAAGACTAAGGAAAATGAAGATTGGTCTGATGATGAACCAGATGCTCCAAAGAAATCTTTCCAAAAGAATTCATTCAATAAGAATTCCGGTAAGGGTGTGTCTAAGCCAAAACAAAAGTTTAAGGCTAGAAAGAAGCTTTAATTTCTTAGTGTATATTTATATTATTCAATGTTGAAAACCATTTCGTATCACCTTACTTGTAATTTGTAATTTCTAATCTATAGTTTGCGATCATCGTTCTTACAGCATTTGCTCATTTGGTTGACTTTTTTGCAATCATCGATCACCAATTTATAGGTCACGTGAATGAATTTTCAAATTTTTCTTTTTCCACAATTCATATTTATCTTCATTGAACTGCATTAATCAACGATCAGATACATCTCATTTTATTATGTCAGTGAAGAGTCCGTTAAGAATAAGATTGGCCCGTTTCGGTAGAAGACATACTCCTTTATACAACATTGTTGTTGCCAAAAAAGGAACCGCCCGGGACAGTTTACCTATTGAAGTTTTGGGAACTTATAACCCAGTTCCAGTTCCATTAACACCTGAAGAAAAAGCTGCCAAAGTCAAGCCATTCAAAGATATACAGTTGGATTTTGACAGATCTACATACTGGATTGGTGTGGGTGCAGATATCAGCGAACGTGTCAATTTTCTTTTCAAGAAAGCAGGATTATTGCCAGACCAATGGCCCAAACCAAACAAGTTGAGTCAACAAGTAGAAAAACCTGTTGTTAAGGAAAATAGTGTTGTATATGAAAAGGCAAGAGAGTTATACAGAACGAGATAGTGGATAGAGAGATCATGAGTCATTTAAAGTGAGATATCAGCTCGAGGGTAGTGAACGTAAAGATGTACTGGAATTGTTCCAAATGATCCCTGTTAAAGCTTGTTGATTGAAGAGATCACTTTGTAATTGGATTGATCCAGAAATCCTGACTTCACTACACTAGAGGTATTAAGAATTGAAATGGATAATGTTAAGCTGATTCTCACAACCTTGTATATATACATATAATCTAATTATCAACCATTTCTGCAAGAAAGTTTTCGTAGAACTCGGATTAGTAGATTCGTAGGAGAAAAGGTAGAAAGTACTGGGGGGTTATCAAACAGGATTTTGGTAGATTTTTGTTTAGAAGGTATGGTGAGTATGGTGAGATTCTTCAGTTCTTTATAAGTATCGAAGAGTTCCATCCAATTAGGGCATTCCTTATTTAAAAACTTGAGGTAATTTCCTTCTGAAATATTACCACCAACTAAGTACCTTTCTAGTATATTCGTGATGGTTGGAGTTGCCGTAAGTTCAAATGCCTGTCGAAACATTGATAAGTTTGCATCAATCTCGTTGATATCTTGGGAGCAAGTTTCTGGGCTGAAATGTATAGAAGCAATAAATGAACTGCTTATGGTTTTACATATATTGTAAAAAAAGTGTTCATCTACTGGTAGTTTAAAATGGACATAACTTATAATTGAACATCCAATAAAGATAGAGAAGTATCCAAGCAATCGTCTCAAATCAAAATAATTGTCAACCTTCAAGTAATGAAAGTATTCAATCATGCCTAATGATGGCATACAATATCCATAAATTATGGTTTCAAGCCTGTGGATTATCATGTACTTTTCGGTATTCTCAACATCAACAGTTTTTGCACCCAATTTAATACCCGAGTTCCACAAGCTACCCAAGTATGTATCGAGATGCTTTAGTAATCTAATGGTACTGAGGTATGGTATAGTAACCCTAAATTGGAAATCAAAAGGAATACAGTATATTAGCTCAATTGAACGGGACATATCTAAAAAATTTATATCCCAGTCCCAAGAGAACTCGGTGAGAATAGATAATATTCGAGTCATTCTTACTTCAGTATAAAAATCTATAAGTGATCCTTCCAAGTACTTTTCTCTTGATACTAGATCCTTTTGGTTTCGAATTAATTCAGCCATCTCAAGTATCATTGAACTGTATGTATTCTCAATATATGGAGCGTTATGAAGAAGTAAATCCATTTTTGCCAAACTAAAAGAGCAAGACCTTTCTGAAACTTCCAAATTTGTCTCGTATGTGATACTTGATATACTTGAATAATTATCGTAATTATCGTTTTCTTCCATTGGCGGTTATGACTATTTGTGAATAAGATGAAATTGTTAAATATTTTCAAAAATCTTCGAGAATTGAAGAAAAATTCGCAACCAAATCACAATATAAGATTAAAGTAGAAATAAGAAGTAACGTAATGATTCAATTAATAGCATTAAGGTGAACAGTGCAATTAGAAGCAATTCTAAAGCATTGCTCATTTATATGGAAGACTGTTTTTTTTTGATAGACTTAAGAAAGACTCCAGAAAGACTTAAGAAAGACCTATACAAGAGTAGTACAGTACATTTTCAATGGACTATATGAATGACAATGTTCACGGTAGTCTTTTCAATAAACTCACCAAGACATCCAACCCAAATATGAGTCCTGATCTACCTCACTACAATTTTTGTTACAGTTTAATTCAAAGAATCAAGATTTATTAAATCTACACGCTTATTCGAATAAACCGAATCCCATGTCGTCGTCAGATTCTTCGTCAGCTTCAGCTGGAGCTTCTTCAGCGGCAGCAGCAGAACCAGAGTCAGCAGCAGCGGCAGCTGGGGCAGCAGCAGCGTAAGCATCTGGGTTAGCCAATCTGTCCTTAATAGCTTCAGAACCTTCGAAGGTGTAGTCAGTAGCAATAGAGACAGCCAAGACGTTCTTGTAGTGGTTAACAACAGAGTGTCCAACAGATGGCAAGGTTGGGTAACCAATAGCCAAAGAGATGGAAGCAATGACGTTGATGGCGGAAACAAAGTGACCAACCAATTCATCGTCAGTGATATCCAAGATGTTGGATGGGAAGACTTGACCGTTGTCGTAAACTTGAACGACGGTCATACCGTAGGTGAAAGGAGAAATGTTCAACATGTTCAACAAGGTAGCTTCGGATGGACCAACCTTGGTGTGAGCTTCAACAACCTTAACATCAGAGACAATTTCAATGGTACCTCTGGCAATCTTAGTTGGGACACCTAAGGCTTGGAAGAAAGAGGTCTTACCTGGTTCCATACCGGTGTTTCCACCTGCAATCCAGACATCCTTTGGAGCAACGGCACCAGCCTTGGCTGGAGCAGCAACAACATTAGAGGTAATGGTTTCTCTAATGGTCTTCAAGTCACGGTTGGTGAAAATGAAACCGACGTTACCCTTGATGTATGGCAACAACTTTTCATAGTCTGGCAAGTCAGAGAGGAAACCTCTGATGGCTCTTCTAACCATGGTGTTCTTACCCATCAAGACAACGGCGTCATCTCTCAAAGCCTTTCTGATTTCGTGCATTTGTTGGGAGGAAACATTATCGACACCAACAACGAAGATAGACTTGTATTCTTCGAGTAATTCTCTCAACTTGGAGAAGTATTGAACTTTCTTATCACGAGTACCACCCATTTCGACTTATTTAATTATGTATATTGACGATAGGAATATTTAATGGTCCCAATATATAGAGAAGAAAGAGAGTATGAAAAGTTTGTAGATGCGAGATTCAAAAGGGTGTTGGATGAGAAATTTTCATAATAGGGCTTACGCCCTATAGATCACGTGCATACCTGGATATTTAATATACGTTGCAATGCTAAAAAACAGCTGGGCTTCTTTACTCGCAAATTAACAACATGATCACGTGCCCGGAGAAAATGTCAATAATTGAGGGATCTACTTTTTGCACCCATATTATAGAGTATCAAATTGCTACCGATTATATTACATGACATTGGCCATATATAACTTAACCATAACCCAAATTTTCGTAATTGGAACTGACGAACGTATTTTTCAAGTAATTTTGCCAGATACTCTCCAACTGCTCCTTTTGCTTTTTGCTTTTCTTTCCTTTATGTTGTTTCTTTTCGTCCTTAATAGGTTTTCCTAGTTTACGACCATACTTGATCCATTCATTGACTGTCAAGTCATTCAATCCATAACTTTTGTCATCGGTAGCATATTCTATTTCATAACCGAACTTTTTCTTTCCTTTGTTAATCAGTTCTAAGTCAGCGTAATACTGGACGTATCTTTCAGGAGTGAATGTTTGAGGGGTATAAGCAGGCCCTAAAGGTAAGTTTTCCGGTTTCTTTGGAGGATATGTTTTATCTCTCTTAGCCAACGTTGTAAAGTCAGAATCTATGTCATCATTTACATCTTCGTGAAGCAAATCATATTCATTAAACTTGGCATACAATGAATTCAAACCAGTGAAAAATGTATCCCAAGGAACAAACTTATGTTTCGCTTGAAGTTCTAAGTTATGCTTCAAGTCTGTGATATTATACTCCCATACTCGAATTCCTGAGTTAAATGTAGGAACCACACTAGCAGTGACATGTGCAATCAGGTATCTTTCGCTTGAAACACCACTTTTCTTTTTTCCTTTGATAGTAGCGTATAAGCCTTCTCTAAGTGTGTCCATATAACGTACTTTATTATTTGGAATACCACCTTGAGCTCTGAAGTCTTCTTCAAAAGTGTTAAAAGTCTCGTAGATACTATATTCCCCAAGGGATGGGGTATATGAATCATCTTCAATCGACATATAATCCAAAACTTCTTTGGTGGTGTCTTTCGACTCGGCGATATTAGAAGTTTTGCCCTTACCTTTTTTGTGTTTTAAGGAATCTTTGATGGATTTATATGCGGCGACAGAGTCCAATGGAATGAAATGGTCAATATTCATATGACCATAAAGGCCTCCTATAATAACATCTCTGTATTCGTATGACCACACAATGTACTTTCTTAAGCATGAAATATCGTAGTTCTTTTCATTTGGTGGTACATGCCCTGTAAGCCATACCTTCATATTTCTTGCTCTCATTTCTTTAAGTACATATCCTAACCATTCAAAAAGTTGATAACCCGGTTGTTTTTTCGAATCACAATTGTCTACAAGTGGATTTGATTGGAACAAATAAAGGGTGTTGATAGAAAGAACAGCCAAATGGTTTGGAATGACTTCTTGAAAATAATACGCTCCACGATTGAAGATATGAAGTTGAGATTGGGGAATGAAGTTCTTCCAGATTCTGAATAATTCTCTTGTTTGAAGGGTAGGCCCTGTAGAGAATAAATTGTGAGGGAACACATCGTTATTTCCTAACGAAGGGATCAAATCAACTTGCATATTTCTGATATTTCCTTCGCTATCATCGTTCTTGAAGGTTTTGTACATCATGTCACCAATTCTTTCGTTCATATCAAAGATATTAAGTTCAGTTCTTGGGAACTTTCTATCGTTATCATGTCTGACATTATCACCAGTCCAAACCACGAAATCGATTTTATCCTTCAAGTTTTCTTCTATCCATTTGATAGTATCGGTTACAAGAATCATTGGACTGTCACATCCAAGAATGGCGTCACCATATTTTCCTGAGTTTCCCTTACCAGAGTGACACATATCTTCCTCTTGTTGTGCGGACCCTTCCTTATAGAAGGGGTCTGGATGGAAATCAGTGACGTGAAGGAACCTACCATTGATGATTTGGTTACCATGCTCATCGGATATAAGCCTAATTGGAGTTTTTGGTGTTAAACCAAGACGTTCTATATCTTCTATTTGGGATTTGTTTAGTTTGACCGAGCCAACGGATAAACCGTTTACCGAGAAATCCGAAACTGGGGGAATTGATGACATGGGGACCTCATCATAATGGACGTAGAGAATGTAGATGGCGACAAGGGTGAGCGTGAATAGCGAGATGGAATACTTCCATGCTGGGTGATAAACAGGGGAAGTCATAAGGGGGTAGGTTGGTATCTGCGTGATGGACGAATTTACCCAGCAGCCGTGGTTTGAGCATTAGATGGTGACTGTGCATGTGATATATAGTCATGTGACACCTTCTGTACATTCAGTGTTGTGTCTCGATTGGGGATCGAATGATATTGCGATGGAAATACGTAGAGAATGAGGTGTGTGCAGGAGAGAAGGAAGAACGGTCAAAACTAACTCAGCAGAAAAAAAGAGGATGGGGGTACTCAACCTTGACCTTGTTGAGAAAATTCGCACACCTTTATAATTTAGTACAGGAGACATATCTATGACAATAGAAACGTGATGCCAAGCAGGTGACATAACAATGCACAAAAGGTCATCATGTGACTACAACAAGGCACAAATGATCATCAAACATGCATGCCGCACTCAAATAAACAAATTGAATTTCTATAATAGTACATCACGTTTCCCAAACGGGAATTATGTGAACCGACCGCGCCGACGAGATGGGCAGGCTGAGAATTGGTTGAATTTGAAATAAGTTGGTAAGATATTAAAGGGCAGTATGAAATAGGGGACCCAGAGCACGGAATAGGAAATTTGGGGACGGAGGACAATTAGAAAGAGAGATTATTTACCTATTGGGGGACAATAAAAAATTGATTACCCCCCAACTCAGACATCGCCTCCTTTGAACAATCCAATAAATCTCCCAATCTTTGATTGAACAAGTCCCTTTTTAGCAAATTGAATAAAGACTCCCCCTTATACAAATTTGAATTTAAATTATCATGCAATGCAAGCAATTCACCCAAAACGGAGGGAAACGCGGTGCGAAAATTTTGGCCTTCGCGACTAAAGGTAAACAACAATAATGGCACAAATACACCACTAGAAACCAATTTGGTTACCAGATCTAGCTAATTGCAGGGGCAACCACTGAAAATTGCAACCGACGTGAAACATCAACACCCCTACAATAAGACACGGTACGAGTTCTATTATTTGATGAACAAAGACGGAAACACCAATGCGAACACTTTACGTTCCTCCTGCCTTATTCGCTAAATTAGGATGAACTGCGTTTGACTGTCGCGATTATTATTCTTGCCCAGATCAAGTGTCAATTCATTGCAGGGTTAACTCGCACTTGGTATTTAAGCATCCGGAATCCAAGGTGAAATATTCTTTTGCTTATATCCTTTAAAAGTTTATACATTTATTCTCAATAGTCTTTCCTTAATATACTCAATTCATAATGATGTACTTGCAAACTCCAAAGAGACCTACCTTACCTCCTACTCCTTCATATTCAGGAAAACCAACTAGTTTACCTCCATTATCCTCCATCTTGAATATGTCCAAGGAGCAATTCTCTTTTCCCGCCCCTGCTCCACAGCAATCTTCCACTCCTTTTTCATTTCCTTCCAAACAACCCTTACATAAGTTCCCTTTGACGAGCACTCCAACCTCATCCAAGCACTTCACTCACCCTACAAAGGCTTCTTTATCACATTTCCCAACCCCTTCAAAGTCTGCTTATGCAGATACCAGTGATGCAGATATCAGTATCTCTGAATTAAGAAGTAAGAGAACCTCTTCTTCTTCTTCTTCCTCAGTAGTCTCAATATCTACTCCAAGCACAATTGCCCCTACTGTGCAAATTCCTTCATCCAATCCTCAATCAGTACCATCTGCAATTGTTCCTCCATCCTCGAATACCTCCTATGCCTTTATTTCCCATTCTCCTGCAACCTTTCCTCTGCAAGAGCCTGCTATTGATAATGCTCCATTAGCCAGAAGAAAAAGGAGAAGAACTTCGCCAAACGAACTCACTATTTTGAATAATGAATTCGAACTTGGTTCAACTCCAAACAAGCTCAGAAGAATGGAAATTGCATCCCAAGTATCGATGACCGAAAAGGCAGTTCAAATTTGGTTTCAAAACAAAAGACAAAGTTTGAGGAAGCAGCTGAACCAAGAAAAGGAAATTACAGAATTACCGCCAACTCCCCCAATCATCATCATGCAACAACTGCAAAAGTTGAACCAACAACAACAACATCAACACCAATCTTTGGTGTCCTCTACCCCTATCAAACCTCCATTTGGAAAATCCCATTCTTTCATTGATAGTCCTTCAGCACAAAAAACAATCACTTCTCCTGTGAAGGAAAGATCCCGCTCTATTCCAATTTCCGTCAAAGTGGAAGAAGCTGATTCTTCCATAGATGATTCTATGATGTCAACTACTAGTCTTGTTATGAATGAGACTAGAAAAAAGCAACCATCATTACTTAACTCAAGTGGAACAAGTACCATGACTTTCAAATTGACGCCTACTAATACTCAAGTAGTCAACAAAGTCAATCAAAAGTTGTCTGCTATTTCAAACGATGAATCCAATAAGGAAAATGCAAACAACATTAGATTCCCACCGGCCCCAAAACAAGAAAGAACTCCTTTGGGGGTGGTATCTTCCAATACCGGCTCTAACAACAATGGAACCAAAAGCTCTGCTGTTGACAACTTGTTGTCTTTAAGAGCGGGAAACTGGTCATAGGCCTCCTCACATGATATGATGGGCAGGTCCCTTTCAAATGTATAAGTAATAATTTTGTGACATAATTGTATAATAATGAATTAATGAGCATCTAGAGTAGAGCAATTATTAAAACTTAGTAGGATTAGATTGGTTGATGTAAAATATTGGTTACTTGAGAAGTTTAGCAGCCATCAAAGTTATGGATATTATCACATGAGTGAATAAAATACTTGTCAACCTAAGTAAGGAATATATCACGCTTCGAAGTGACCTACACTATAACATGACATCTATAGCATTCGTGTATGATATCGATTCAGCATTGAAAAATAGAGTTGGTTACTGTGAAAGTAAATCAATGAAAATCAAAAAAAGCCAACTAGTTCTATACACCACGGCAATACTTTGCCTTCCATCGGAGTAATGAGTTTGTCAAATTATGTGCACAACCAAGATTTGTTCATGTTCGAATCAAATGAGAGATATTGTCTTCGTTGAAACCAGGTAGCTTCATCATCTTTGAAGATACTAGAGTAATCAGATGGTAACCAATGGCTCAGTGGAAAACTTTACTTCAAACATCGATTTCAAGCGAAGTAACTGAAAAGTATTGGTGATTGTAATCTAATTATTTAAAAAATCGATTTCAATAAGATATCAATAATTTGGGTACAGGTTACGACGAAATTATCGACTTTGCATGGCCGTAGAGTAAGTAGTATCATGTTTCGTTTTTCTCTAGTTTCCATTTGTGACCATTTAAAGCATTTGTAGTTGATGCCAGTGATTGTAAGCTAGAGCAACTCATGACCAAATTGCAATCAGAATCCTTACTTGACACAATAGAACATCCTGAGTTGAGAAGCCACGTGACATGCTGAGAACTTTTTTCCACAATTTCAGATGTCTCGTTCATTATAGAATTAGACAAATAGTAGAAGTTGGCATTTGGTGGTTATGCAACTTTGCTACTTGTGAACCTACCTTATCTTAATCTACATATACCTCGTATGCTATCTTAAACGTGAATTAAATTACATGGTCTGATATATACGATAAAGCGACTAAATTAGTACAATACAGCTTACACCAGTAACTTAACTTAACGACCACGGGAAGTGGTCTTGGTGTGTTGACCTCTAACTTTAAGACCCCAGAAGTGTCTGATACCACGGTGGGCTCTGATCTTCTTTAATCTTTCCAAGTCATCTCTTAATTTGGATTCCATATTGTTAGCTAAGACGTGGTAGTCCTTACCGTCAACGTGGTCCTTTTGTCTGTTCAAGAACCAAGCTGGGATCTTATAGTTGGTTGGGTTTTGCATAATGGTGACAATTCTTTCCAATTCTTCTTGGGTCAAGTCACCGGCACGCTTTTGCAAATCAACATCAGCCTTCTTACAGACCAAGTTGGAGTATCTACGACCGACACCTCTGATCTTGGTCAAGGCGTACATGATCTTGATTCTACCATCAATGTTGGTGTTTAATAAACTAGAATGTTAGTACGATTTTCATTGAAAAATTATCGAAGATACTGAATGTGTTCTACGAATGATGCAAATGATAATTATTATAATCTTTCCTGATACCCAGAAACAAAGGGGGATTTGAAGCTAGAAGTATACTCTTCTAGTATTTGTAGTAGTTTACTCTTTAATGGTTTAATAAATTCGAGGATTATTTGATGTTATTTGATGTTGTTGAATTGTTGGCTTTTGAAGTTGGATTTAATGGACGGACATTTAGATCATTTACATCGTATCTTCACTCATTTGTTGTCAAACATACCGTAAAATGTGTTGGAATGAACCTTGTTCTTGGACAACTAATGGCATCTTGACTGTTGGTTTCTATTACGGAGTAGAAAGAATCGTAAAAAAAATTTTTAACTATGAACTTTTTTTTTCACCTGGTTCTCGCGGGTTGGGGAATGAAAGTGAAACGAAACACCCTGACTGCAATAGTCAACTAAAGCGGACAGTAAACACACGACTACTTACAGAGTGCGCATCCGAGATTGGAAGTGTAGATATCACTAGGGTTGAGCCCTAAGTCATATCACGTGTGTAAACGATTCGAGATTCCCCTTCTAGCCCAAAACTCTACCACGATATAATTGCATTTATAGTATACCTTAATATGCTAAGAATTCACTTTATTACATTTATTCGTTGTTCTATGTACATGATGCAAACGCTCTGAAGATACCGCTTATTGATACTTTGCAATAAACCATTTCAATGCATCCAATTCAATGTAGATTCTGTTGGCCTTTAAGATGTCTCTGACTTCTACAGCTTCTTTCACTAATACATCGGCCTTTTCTCCAATGCATTCAGTAGAATTTATCAAGTTATCTCTTTGGCCACCGGTAATGAATAACAAACTCAATCTGTCAAGGTCATGTGTTTCCACAAATTGTTTAGTAGCTTCTGGGTATGAATATTTGAAGTCCAATATATTACTATCATGTTCGTTCGAAGCTTCTCCTCCAATAACGAACACTTTTCCGTTTCTATACTGATCAGCAAGAGCGGTCTGAATTCCCTTACCATAAACCTTGCTTGGTAATCCTGTAGACCAATCATGGCCAGCTTTGATACCATGTGCTTTGATTCCATTGTCTCTCATTGGTGAATTGGCGTCACCAACTCTGGCTCTACCAGTACCCTTTTGAGGATGCAATTTTCTGTTTGAAAATAGTTTATCACCCTTGGTGGGCACATTACCTGATCCTACACGAGCTTTATCGGCTTCGTAGACCACAGAACTCCATAAGAAATCTCTTCTCAAAGGAGCATCCATGAAGCTTGCAGGAAGTGGGATAAACGATTGGGGCTCCAATGATGGGAAGGTTCTTAATGATGCAAGAGTAAATTTTGGAGGTTGGGCGATTTTAAAGGCATTGGTTGCAACACCACGACTAAACTTAAGCATTATGAATGGAGTCAATAATTAATAGATGGTCGATGTAAATGAATTTTTGGCAAATCTGATATGTGAAATGTCGATTTGAACTCGTCTGAATGGTTCAGAGTACCTATTTAATCAACGACTGTACGTAATGAACTTGCTCGTAAGATGTTGAAGTTGTGATTAAATATGGCGAGTTTGTCTCATTGAATCGTAAAAAAATGTTATTGCTCGGGACACGACTTAGAGAATAATTAGCATACTTTAGATTTACAACTTACTAAGTGACATAAATATTCTACGGTTAATAGATAAGTAAGAAAGGTAATATCGTTATCGTATTCCATGGATGAACACTTATTAATATTAAGATCGTATTCCATATTATTCTTTGAATATGTTCATTACTATTTGTATTGTCTTAATGCTGTTCTTCGTCACTGTCAATGACAAAATCGTCTACAGGCCCTGTTGCTGGTTGATGGTTGATTCCTTCACCCATTTCAATGCTTTCTCCGACTGGGGCATATTTTCCCTTGCTGTCACTTCCCTTCCATTTGTTGAGGGTTTTTGAAATGAAACCTTGGTTTTTTTGTATCTGGAATTCTTCATCATCTTCTTGGAAGTGTCTCAATTGATCAGCCCATTGCACATTCTTCTTTTTTCCAGATGGTCCTGTTTTGATAATAGATGAAGATCTGGATTTGTATGACATGTAGAGCACATAAATGCCCCAAATGAGAATGACAATAACCGCAAATTGAATGACCCTAGTGATCGAACTAGTGGTAGATGTGTTAGCATCTGGCGCGGTGTCTGACAAATCACTTGTAAGTGAAGAAGCAGACGAATGACCAGATACTATAGGCGATGGTGTCGAAGTACCTGATGGAGTCTCTTGCACAGCTGATGTTTCTGGTTTTGGCTCAGGCTTTACCTCTGGCTTATGTAACTTTTCTTGTCTCTCTCCTAATGGATAAGTAACGTAAACTTTCTTCTTTTGATCACCTTCACCTTCTTCTTTAATGTCGTAGTTTCTGGTAGCCAAATCAACTAATGCACGTGAAACTTCGGGTTTATCATATGGAACCATATGAGATGAATCGAAGACATTGACAAATGTCAAGTTTCTTTCGGATTTTATATACCCTGAAACCTCACCATTATAAACCCAATCTGCTGCACCTTCAACAAATCCGGTTTGACCTCCCCAAGTTAACTTTTTAATAAATCCTTCAGTTCCCATGTAATTACAGATAATATCAAGATTACCGTTAAATAACATGACTTCAATTTCCTCCAATATGCCAGGAAGAAGATGAACAGAAGGAGCCGATAGCCTGGCATAAAGATTTCTTCCAACTTTACTAGAGCATTCATGCCATGTTTTGTGGTTAATCAAATTTAAGTTGTTCATCACTTTATCTTGATGTAAGAATGGACTAACATATTTTAATTCTGACGGCCAATTAGATCCACATTGGGGATACGAGTCCCTTAAAGTATAGTCATATACATTGACACACAGCTGATCATCAGCTTTATTAAGATCAAGAGAAATCTCCAAAATCATATTCAAAATCCTTTCGCAAGTGTCAGAACTGATTTCATAGTCGTGAGGAGCTCCATCGAAATTCGCATCGATCTTGTCCACCACTTTTTGACATTCTTGATGTTGAACGAGGAGACTTCCGAAACCTGGAGAGGATTCAGATATAATACCAGCTTGATGGGAATAAGGAAGGTACGAGAGACCTTGCTCATTTGGAGAAATCCAACCATTGCCAATTAGTAAAGATTTTAGATTATATAACGTTTCTTTGCTATCTTCAGTTTCACGAATTGCTTTGTTTCTATCGAGAATAGCTCTTGCAATGTATGGAATGTATTGACCGGCATAACTTTCACCTGCCAAATAAATTTCATTATCGAGATCTTCAGGGAATACTTCAAAGTATTTCTTCATGAATGTCAAAAAGTCGTATGCTACAGCTCCTAATTCATGAACATATTCGTCCCCATAACTGAACCCAGTTCCACTGGGTTGGTCTACGAACACGATGTCAGAAGACTTGTGCCAAGATCCAGCGTTATGGACTACTTTCTCATTCTTATCAATGCGAAAAGGTCCTGCCTCAAGTAATGCACCGTCCATGGATGAACAACCAGGACCCCCATTCAACCAGAAAGTGGTTCTTTTCTTATTTTCAGGAATCTTGTGATGGTCAACAAACTTCCAAAAGTAGTAGTGGGTATTGTTCTCTTCGTAAAGCTCCAATTGTCCCGAGAACATCAACGGAATCTCATCTTTTGGGATATTATCATAAAGTCCTGGAAGCGATGCAACAAGATATTTACTCTGGTCGCCCCCCATATTGGGAGGGGCAGCCAAAACGGCTACCATGTGAATGAAAAATAGATATAATGGAATTATCATAGTAGTGCTTGATCTATTACTGTACAAGAACTGCGCCTCGATTAAGGTATCTAGTAAACGTTCTGATTATCAGCACTGTATGCAAAGAATTCCTTTCAATAGAAATCCACCTAGTTTGGTATATCCAATGATTTGTAGTGTACTAAATGAATCGAGCCGTTCGTACAGTAAAATTGATATCGATTCTGATCGATCCTGAATGATTTGTTATTTCGGTTTGAAGATTCGCCGCACACGACCTAATATGTGAGCATACCAGAAAAGGAGGCAGATTTTATTATACTTTATGAGTCCGTAAATAAGCGATGGAATGCTATAGCTACCCATCCAAAATTTGTTGTTAGGTGTTCTAATGCAACATGTCTGTCTATAAGTAGCCATGAAGTAGTCAACAACCAATTGGAGTTATTCATTGGAGTTATTCAATATACGTTTAGTATAGTACGTGATATTGTGATAGGTTACGATTCTTTCAAGAGGTGCAAGTGCAAATATATGTCACAACTAAGCGTGTTTATAGTCTTATGTTCTCTTTGAACAAGGCTGTCTACAGTAGTACTTTCAGTTTTGTTGAAACGTCTCATATCTCGTGTTGACAAATGACATTGTTGTTCAATAGTATCGGGCTCAGTTTGTTTTATTCAAAATATTCACTACAAAGCATTGGAGTATGTAAATGTGATTTGTCATCTTTATGCTGATTTTATCTACCTTGTATGTATATTATTTCGACTGGCAAATACTTGCTCATCCCTTTATATATTATGATAATTACTTTCTTTCTCGGAAGTATGCATCGGTTAGGATAATATGGTCACTTATCCGACAAGTTAGCATGGCTGCAAAATTTTATCATGAAGAAGTAGACTGAAAAATGGCAATGCCATATAAGATACCCTGAGGTAAATGATAGCAATATCTCTGACATGATATTCAAACTTTCTAGACCTATAGCCGTGCCATCACATATGCACACTGGATACAGACAACTTAAAACAATATTAAAAATTAATCCACACATCAAGAAAATATTATCTATTGACCTAGTGAAGTGTTATTCAAAGAATTGACTAAACTAAGGATAATGACCCTTTTCGAGTCCGAAGTAACCCTTAGGAGTATTACTAACATTAAGTCTCGCAAGGCCGTTGCCATCAATACCAGCGGTCAGCACTGTATTTCCCCACCACCGGAGAGTCTTTTCGTCATACTGTACAGCAAAAAAGATAATAACAGCACTAAAAGCTAATCCGGCTTCCATAGCACCCGAAAAGACATAATTATACTTATCCCAAAATGTAGCAAAACGGTTTCTCAAGTACACCATCGATGCAAGAGACAAATAAACTCCGCCTGTATAATAGGATAAATTGTAAGGAGCATAGATGATGAATCCTCCGATGATCAATGAAGGGTGGAAATACTTGGTATATTTTTTAGGTCCGTATAACTTTATTGGGATACAAACGAGTCCCAATAAGAATCCAATCAAAAAGCAATACTTCAAAACAGGATATAACCCCTCGAAAACTTTCCTTGGGCCAATGATACCCCATTGGATAGAAGATGCATAGAATGTATTAACTCCAGGACATGAAAATTTTTGTTCTTGTTTAGGCAAGCAATATCCCTTAATATGGTTGATTTCAAAATTCAAAACTCCCAATGCAACAAGCGAAGTAATGAAAATTGAAAGCATTTGAACTCTGAAGAATGCTCTAGGTGGAATTTTGAAATAATGCCCCATTTTAAGATCATTCATATAAAGTTGTGTTTCTCCATCAATATTGAAACCCAACCCCTTCACGAAATTCATTGCCAAACCATTTCCAGGAATTGCATAACCAATGACCAACTCTACTAAAACATTAAGCCCGAATGAAAATCCAGACGTCGAATTAATGATCGTCAATGGGATCAAGAAAACAAAATTGAGTGCAACTGCAAAGAATATAGCCCAAACAGGGGTTTGTGCTGGATATAGTTTCACAGCTAAAATTGCAAAAATAACCGCAAGAATTAATACAACGAAGTAAACCCAATCTGGTACTTCTTTATAACGTTTCATCATAGTAGTTTGAGGATCATGATATCCTTCGTATACAGAAAGATTAAATTTCTTGATTGAGTTGAGCATAGCCTTTGTCATGTGTATCATAGACTTGTAGTTGACCCCGATTTCATACACCATGGTAAACGGATAAAGAGCAAAATAAGCACCGTATACAACAAGGTTTGCAGCACTATAATATGGGGGTCCTACTTTTTCATATTTGGCTCTGTCGAACAAAAGATCCAGGTTTATTACAGCTTTGACACTGTATGGTTTACCATTATTATTAAACAACCTATTGGAATTTACTGGTATGTATGCGGTCCACTTGTAATTACTGTAGTATACTCCAATAATACAGAAGAACCCAAGGATACTACCCAAATATTGACTTAAAAGTGAATATGCAGGGTATGCTAACGGATTAGATCTGGCAGTCAATATATTCCAATCGAAAGTTGGGATTGGATTAAATCCTAAACCAGTAATAGAACCAGTGATAATCGCAAGATTTTGATTATTAGGAGCAATCCATGTCATCCAATTAAACTGGGAAAATGCCGTAAACAAGTATTCTGGAATCCAGAAGTAAGCAAAAGAAATCGCAAAAACTAACCAGAAGAAGTTGAATCTGGATATAGTCCAACCATTGACATTCTCCTTTTTTTCAGGTTGAATTAATGCTTTATTGAGAGCCAAAGTTGGTAAAATGGTTGGCCAAATTGCTCTTACTGGATAAACCGCCAATCTTCTTAAAAGTCCAGCTAATCCAAAACCCAAGAAATTAGTACATAAAGCTAATAAGACCTGGAATCCAAAGTTAACCCATTTACTTCCGAAATAAATATCCATCTTTTGTGCATGAATATATACACTAGCATAAATTGAACCACCAGAAGCAGAATAGAAGATGGTGGCTAACATTTGTTCTTTATTGGTCCATGGTCCAGGGTTAAGATCTACTAAGGTTCCAAATACAGTAAATTTCCAACTTGGAAGTATGAATTCTAATAATTTTCCAGAAGGATAAAGTAGAAATTGGAAAACAGCACCATTTAAGGTAATCTTAGGTTTTCTTTCGGTGAAAAATTGATTGACGAAAGCACCTATAGCAGTCCAAATTATACCAACAATATAAACCCTGGCGGTTTCGACCGGAATAGAAGGATCGTCATATGGATCACAAACTGCCCTAACTTCTTGATATGGAGAATAATAGGCAATTAGTGCAGCCTCTAACCTTACTTGTAATTTCCAATCTATTACTTCATGTACATCTATCGAAGCTTCCTCGTCGGAACTTGATTTATAATCTACCTTTTCGTCTGTAATGTCCCAAGTAGTATCTTTTGAATTACCTAATTCAACTAAATTAGTAATTAGTTCGTAATCACGAGGATCGAAATTAATATCTCCATCATGATCAATAAGAGCTTGTTTGAGAACCTTTAAACCTTTATCTACAGTCAAGTTTTCAATTTTCTCGATCATGAATATTGCAGCAACTGGTAAGTTATTCAAGTCTATTAAACTACCGAAGCTTAACCTTTTCAAAATGAAATACTTCTGAGTCAGCGCAAAGGATTCTCCAACATTTCCAAAAAGACGTGAGTTGTATGCATTTATATTGAGCTCGTGGTCTTCGAGATCTAATGAGGAACCAGCAGCTCTCACCACACTTATACCTTCAGGTAAATTTTCTTCTGCAGTCATATCCCCATTAAATCGTTAGTTAAATGGATACTTAAACCCTTATTTATATGCAATGATGGTGTTGGGGGGGATCTTCTTCCTTCATGCACAATGCAAACTGTATATTAATAAAGGCCATACGGATATACTGATATAATAGGCTAAAGTTTATTTCGTGCCTCTGAACCGTGGATAGCCAATCAAGCTGTCTTACAAGGATTAGGTAAATAAGCCATCAATCTGAGCCATGATAATTTTTTTAAGCTAAAACCATGCATCCTTCCGATATCGGCAATTAAAATTAACCATTACCCGATTTACATGGTAGTGCTTTTTACTGTCTGATCTAAAGTTCCGATTCTGAGTGTCATCGATAGACGGCGAATGATTTGCACCTAATAGACGTTTAATTCTGGACTATACTTTTCGTATATAACAATAGCCAAACTAGCAATTATGCATGATGATATCAGTAAGGATGTCAAAATTGACGCAAAGTATTTATAGCTACGGAATGCACGGTGAAATCGTTCTTATTTTTCGGGTATTTGTTAGTGTAACAAATTAAAGTTATCGCCACTCTGTTAAAATAACATTATAATACTTTATATTGACAGATATTATTTTTTCTTGATTATCTCGATAATCTCCAAGTCTTTATTTATGACGTAATCCCACGTTCAGATCCATTTCCTCCAGAGAAGGTATTAGAAAGATCCTAGAATTTTTTAATTTAAAATTGATTGCATGAACATTATGGTGGTTTTCCTAATATCACAGTTGTTTTACAGAACAATCAAAGTCTCCTAAATAGATACTTTATATTTGAAAACCAACTATAACTAACAATATAAACTCACACTATTGACTCAAGGGCTCAACTTCCCAGATGTTTTCAGCATACTCATCAATACATCTATCACTACTAAAGAATCCCATGTTGGCCACACTAATGACAGATTTCTTGACCCACTTGTGCAAGTGATCCTTGTCCGATGCATCGCCCCCATGATGTCCAAAGACATTCTCTAATTTCTTGTGAGCTTGCAAGAATAGGTCGAAATCATCACTAACTAAATAGTGGTCACCATGATGTCTAATACCATCAATCAATGACCTGTATTCGTCTGGGTTACCAAATTGGCCAGATTCGATTGCCTGAAATACTTTGTTCAATGATTCTTGAACTTGAACCCCTTCAAAAATGTGCTTGTGCCTAATTTCTTCAACTGATTCAGATAAATTACCAAACAAGAAGATGTTTTCTTCTCCGATTTCACGAGTGATTTCAACGTTAGCCCCATCGACGGTACCAATAATTAAACCACCGTTTAAAGCGAATTTCATATTGGAGGTACCAGAAGCTTCAGTACCTGCTGTAGATATGTGATTGGATAAATCGGAGGCTGGAGTGATAATTTCTGCCTTGGAAACATTGTAATCTGGAATAAAAACGACCTTCAATAAGTTATCAATTTCAGGGTCATTGTTGACCACATCACCTACCTTATTAACCAAGTGAATAATGGTCTTTGCCATATAATATCCAGGAGCAGCTTTTCCTCCAAAGATTGAAGCCTTAGAGATATAATGCTTCAATTTAATTTCATCAACAGAAACCCCAGATGCCAAAAGCTCTTTGATGTGTAAGTAACGGTGAATAACCGCAAAAATATTTAACTGTTGTCTCTTATACTCATGAATTCTCTTCACTTGGACGTCAAATAAAACAGTTGGATCTAAATCTACCCCAGTTTCTTCCTTAACCAAGGTAGCCAATCTACGTTTGTTGGCGAATTTAATTTCATCCCATTGAGTTAAAAAGTCATCATCATCAACAAAGTTTTCCAACTTTTTCAAGTTACCTAAATTGGTCAAGTATTCGTAGTTTGGATCTTCCAATTTATCACTAATGAGTTTAGCCAATCTTGGATTGGCTTGTCTTAACCATCTTCTTGGGGTGATACCATTGGTAACATTTGTAAAGTGATCTTCACCAAATACTTTGACGTAATCTTTAAAGATGGTGGTTTTGATCAACTCAGAATGTAATTCAGCAACACCATTAACTTTGTGAGAGCCAATAATAGCTAAAGAAGACATTCTCACAGATTTTGGATGATTTTCTTCAATAATAGAAACTCTTCCTAATAGGTCGCGATCACCGGGAAATTTATGTTCAACAGATTGCAAAAATTGAAAGTTGATTTCGTAAATAATTTCTAAGTGACGTGGTAATAATCTTCCAATCAAATCGACAGGCCATTTTTCCAAGGCTTCAGTCATCACAGTGTGATTAGTGTAGGCGAAGACCTTGGTGACAATCGACCAAGCGGTATCCCAAGGCAATCCTTCCAAATCAACAAAAACTCTTTGCAATTCAACAATGGCTAAGGTGGGATGAGTATCATTCAATTGAATTGCAACTTGTTCTGGGAATTTTTCCCATTTATCCTTATGTGTCTTTTTGAATCTTCTAATGATATCATGTAAAGAAGCAGCAACCCAGAAGTATTGTTGTTTCAATCTCAATTCTTTTCCACTTTCAAAATTATCATTCGGATATAAAACAGCAGTGATGGATTCTGCTCTTTGCTGAGCACCAACTGATTGTTGGTAGTCACCAGCATTGAATTTGGTGAAATCGAATTCATGAGTTGGCTTTGCGTTCCACAATCTCAAGTTATTGGTATTTTCAGTATTATAACCAGGAATTGGGAAGTCTGCAGCAACAGCCAAAACACGTTCTCCACCACTCCAAACTTTCTTATGCTGTCCTGAGCTTTCATCATAGTCATCATAAACATGACCATAGAAGTCCACGGGAATTTGAATTTCCTTACGGTCGATTTCCCAAGGATTGGAATACTTGAGCCAGTAGTCTGGTGTTTCAACTTGGTATCCATCAATAATCTTTTGCTTGAAAATACCGTACTGGTAGTTCAAACCATAGCCCCAACCAGAGTAGTTTTTGGAGGAAAGAGAGTCTACGAAACAAGCAGCTAATCTTCCTAAACCACCATTACCCAAAGCGGCGTCGGGTTCTTGGTCAAGAACATCTTCTAAGTTAAATCCAAGTTCAGATAAAGAATCTTTCACATTTCCTCTACTTTTCAAGTTGATCAACGCGTTGTCCATTGCTCTACCCATAAGAAATTCTAATGACAAATAATAAACACGCTTCCCATTGTGAACCGTTTGTTTTTGTTGGGTGTTGGCCCAGTCAACTAACAAACTATCACGTACAGTGCTTGAGGCGGCCTGATAAGCTGCCAAATTATCACAATTGTACATGTTTCTGGCCAAAGTGGTTTCCACATGTCTCACAAAAGATTCTTCAAAGACTTGATTATCTTCCACTGTAGAAGTTGTAGACACATTCAGCTTTTTGCCGTCAATTGACTTCAATTGAGAGTACTTGGCCCAAATGTGTTTTGCCGACTCGGGAATGGCGGCATCGAGGGCAATGATCTGGTTAGGGGTGAAACCAGTATTGGTACGTTTAAGCTTTGGTTGAGGAAGTTGCGAGGGGGTCAAATAGTCACTCATTGAAGGGGGTGAATGTATTGGAAAAGAGTGGTTGGCAGAAAACCCTCCCAAAGGTGGTTTGTGGTCCGGATATATATTAGCAGCAATTAAGGGGGGGCGTGTGCGCTACCGCAACCCCAGTGGGGTTGTGGGCTGATGAGATTTTTGTGGAGCAAAACGCCGGAATGTTGAGACAGATAAGAAGGGATGCGAGTGAAGGAAATGTTGTACGGAAGGTTGGTTACGCAAGACGTCCTAATTATTTCATTTTAGTGGTGTGTAACTACTTTGAGAATTTATGCTATATTCAAGAGTGTTTTAATTGAAATATATTTATTGGGGTATCATTTGCAGCCATTTTGAATATTGGGTGCAAAATCGAAAAAGACCTACACCCAGTATGTATTACTAGGACCTACACCCAGTATGTATTACTAGGTATTCAGTCAGTCAGGCCCTGCGTGAATGGACTATTTATCTGGACTAGGATATTTTTAGGAGACTTCGACATTGAAACATCCTATTTAGTTGGACATTGGTCTCTTTGGGTCAATTCGTCCTTTTGGAAACTTTTACAACACTGGTCAGCTGGATAGAACTTGGAACACCAGTCTTTACCACCCTCGTACTTGAATCCAGAGTTGTATTCAACACATCTGTATCCTTGATTTGTTAAATTGGAATACGATTCTGGGTAGTAGCTTTGGTTTTCTTGACAGGAGCCTACAAGGAAGATTTTGTCTGATTTGATGGAGTGATTATTTTGTCTTTCCAATTGGTAGGCAACGGTGAATTCATACATAAATTGACACAAAAGTCCCTTGCTGAAGTCGAACTTGAATTCCACTCCAAACCCAGGTTGCTGGGAGATTAATTGTGGGTTGTATTGTTGTAACACGGAATCGGAATCAGAAGCGTTCAATTCAACGAACAGGTTATAGGATTGGTGCCATTCGTTCTTGAAGTAAAGATCAACGGTGTAGTTGTCTGGGTCTTGGGAGTTGGCAACGTATAAGTTGAAGACAACTGGGAAATCGGTACCATTAGAAGATTGGATTTCTGAAGCGAATTTGTCACAGACATAATCTCCAGTATATGATAAGTCAGCAGGTGTTTTGGCATTTCCGTAGGTAGGAAGGTTATTGACTTCCTTGATGTTGGAGACGTAGGCCAATGTGAGTGGTAAGATAGATAAAAGGGTAAGAAAGTTCATTATAGCAGAATCAGAAGTAGTTGCGTAGTGTAGGGGATTTCATATATGGGTTCTTGTGCTCTTATATACTTTTATTTCAGTCCGTTTGAACATTTTCGTCGTTACTTTTCAGTGATCAAGAGCTTTGCATTGTTTCAACAACTTATACTTTTACTATTAATAAAATGAACCTAGTCTTTGTTTGTTTCGAGTCTCATAACTCATGTATAAGGTTTTTTTTAGATTATGTAGATTCAAGCTACCGTCGAGAAGTTCATGAAAGACATTGAATAGATGCTACATTCTTCATTTTAGAATCAAGGATGATAATAAAGCATGAACAAACTCTGCCATAATCGTAAAAACTATGCTACAACGACATATCTATTTCATCATGGTCAAGACCTGGTCAAATTATCCCATTTCTGACGGTTGTCCTGACCTCATAGTTTCCCCGCCAACAGTGATCAGTTATCTGCACTCCTATTCATCAATACGATTGTTCCAAGGTTAGAAGGGCTCAATTAAGGCTTATTTTAAGATACAGCAGATATTAACTAACCAAATTCCGATATTGAGCACCTGGGGTTTTCTTCGCGTACCTTATTCACATCACTTCATAACCTAACCTATCCCACAGCCTCGGCGAAGGAGTGTTGATGTTTATGTTGTGAAAATTACAGAATTGCACTTGATAATTCCGTTCTGCGATGTCTAAACATAATTCTTGGTACAAACAACAACCCTCAAACACTTGCCAATTGCTGTTAGAGTTCCAAACAATTTTGTTGATTTTGTTGATTCTATTTTTCATCTATTTATCAATAGCAAGAATCAGTGAGAAATTCCATTTTGACACATCACTTTGCGTGAATACTACACTCATTTGCATCTTCAAGTACACATTAGCATTACTGTTTCATTAACCTACATCATTTATACCGACATCGTACCCACTCGTATGACGTATAATTCTTTTCTAGCACACACCCACTCGTCAATAAGTTCGGCTTGCATTCTCAATAACACACCATTTCTTTTAACTGGAGGAGGTAACGATTTTATCATTAAATTACATAACCTTGAGCTGCGCTTGACAATCGACTTTCCTAAAACACACGCCACTTCCATCAACGCTATTGACGTTTCGCGCACCAACGAATTCTTGGCTTCTGCTTCTAATGATGTCATAATCATTTTTGACATCCTTAGGCAATCAAAACTTGCTCAAATGCAGAATACCCCGGTCGAAGACCTGGATCCAAATCCATCTTTAAACGAGGTGCTAGATTGCAAGATTCTTAATGAGAATCTCCTTGTAACATGTGGAGTCAATCATCAGATCAACATATTTGACTTACGTCAAAAGTTGCTTCGTAAACCTGTTTATGGTGTCAATCTTGGTGACGATAATTTGAATTGTCTTGATTACTTGGACGAAAAGCTTTCTGTAGGCAGTTCAAATGGAAATCTCTACACTTTGGATTTTCGACTTCAAGAGGTGACTACAGACAAATTGGGTCTAGGTTCCATAATGAATGTTTGTGCTGGCCTGGGGAAGGTAGTAGTTGGAAGTTCTAATGGTGATATTTGTGTTTTGGAGGAGACCGGAATGAAAAGTCACTTGAATACAGATACACAATACAAGTATAAAATTGGAACCCAATTGATAGACAATGCAGATTCGAGTCCCAAGGCTGTTGTTGGATCTGAGAAGGGAATTATAGAGGTTTGGGATCTTTCGAACAAGAAAAAAGTCACAGATTTTACCATAGAAAGCAAAGGTATCTTACTGTATGTGAATTATAACTCAAGTGACAATAGATTGGTAAGTTGTGAAGCTAATGGGAATCTACATATTTGGGACGAGGTCCAGATATAGAAAAGAAACATAGACCAGAAAAATGTACACCAAATGTGGATCTGGCCATAATTAGCATGCTAAGATATGAAGCGAGGAACAAGAACTACTGCAGGTAGTACGTAGTATATTTTGCGACTGAGGCAGATGATCGTCTTAGTAGTGCAGTTGTAGTCTTTGTTTTCGCAGTATGGACATCTTGTTCAACATAAACACATCTATTCAGAAATTATTATTAATATCTACAAATAGGTAGAAAATATACATACAATGGGGGATACCGAAGTCAATGGATTTTCACCTACAAATGTTGTGCTAGCCAAAGTGAAGGGATACCCAGCGTGGCCTGCGATGGTTCTCGATGAGTCTATACTTCCGGCCAATATTCAAATCAAGAAGCCCAAAGCTACCAAGGCAAAAACGCCAGTGCCGGTCCGATTTTTCAGTGATGATACGTATATTTGGCTTGGGACCAATGACATCAAACATTTGAGCAAAGATGTGATCCAGGGGTTTTTCGATGCCAGTTCTAAGAAGAGACGGAAGGATACGCTATTGGAGAAAGCTTATCAATTGGCCAACGAGCCGCCAGAAATGGATCTTTTCGTGAAATATGGATCTAAGGGAGAAGCAGAAGAGGTTTTAGAGGATTTAATAGAGGAAGAGGAAGAGGAAGAAAAAGAACAAGAAGTGAAGTCTAAGAAACAAAAGACCAAAAATGTTGTGGCGCCAAAAAGTAAGGCTGAATCCAAGGCAGCTAAAATGAGTACTGCAAAGGCAAAAGCCGCTGCCAAAGCAAGTGCCGCTGCCAAAGCAAGTGCCGCTGCCAAAGCAAGTGCCGCTGCCAAGGCAAGTGCTGCAACTAAGAAACCAAAGATCCCTGTGTTTGAAGATGATTCTGATTGGGGTGACGAAGTAAATGAATATGATGTCGACGAAGGTAATTACATTTATGATACAGAATCTGAGCAAAAGAAGGTATTCAAAGACATACCAAATGCTAGCGTACTTCAAGAAAGACTCGCAAAAGTACAAGCCAGATTCAACACGATAAGTCACAAATTATTGGAAGAACTTTTGGAGGAGGAACAAAAAGGAACCAAGTTGGGATTAGGGGAATTGGTGAAGTTGATGGAAACTTTGCCTAAAACTGTAATGATGAAGAGCAATTTGATGAGAGCGCTAATATTGAGAGCCAGAGGCAAGGACAGCACAAGAGTAAGGGAGATAAGGTCATTTTTGGAAGAACATTTCGATTTGATCGTAGAAGAAAATGAAGAATTGATTGAAGAAATTGAAGAAGTCAAGGAAGAATCAGAAAAGGATAATAAGAACGGAGAAATTACAGCAGAAGTGAATGGCGAAGCAAAAGAAGTAGAAGAAGTCAACGAAGTAAAGGAGGAAAAGAAAGAAGTGTACTCAGAGGAATAATCAAAAATACAACCAGAAGAATGACCAGCAATATTTCTCACGATCAATTTGAGAACGGCCAAAGGGGTAATGCAGAAAACCAATATAAAGATAAATACTAGACGTTTATATTCAGTAGAATAATCATTACGACATATTGATATAATTACCCTAATTGAAGCAAACCCTTACACAACAATGTCAGGAAATTAGGAACTGAAAATGAAGGCGCTACCATTTAACAAAATTAGTACACTAGTAATAACGCAATACTACAATTCAATAATACATCAAACTTTGTATATCATCACAATAGTTCTTAGGGTCTTAATGCCAAAAAAAAATTAAACAATGCATATATGGATCACATGACTTCAATGCAAAAGTATGCACAAAACACACGTGACACGCATGAGAACAATCAGAAAGTTGTAAGGTTGCTCACGTTCACCTTGTCGCGTCTTACCCAATTCAGGTGGCTTACTACTTTCATTCAAAATCGCCGTATTTGGATTCGCATCCTCATTCGTCCACTTGCTCAATTTAGAAATCTCCCTCAAATAAGCAATCCACAAATCCCCCTTTACATCTAAAAAACAAACACCTTCTTTTTACAGAAAGATTTTGATACGAATTTGTAATCATTATCAACTTGAATATTGAAAGGTATGTACGATAGAAAATGAGGCTTACCAGTTTTGGAACCTTTCATAAGCACCAGAAGTAGCGAACAAATCATGCAACACGAATTTACAGGACCATGTCCACAATGGGTTATGTTGATGCAACAGGTCAAGTGTTGTTGCGAAAGTTTACGATAAAGATAACGTGATGCACGAACCCTGATCGATGATAACAAAAGAAAATAGATTGCATAATGTTGGTCTTCTATTCGATTGCTGATGTGTTAATTTTATGAAGATTCAATTCGACATATCCAACCAACCATAACAAAACAATATACTAACTACATTTAGAGATGTCTGCCACTGAAGCAAAGCTAGAAGGTGAACACTTCGATACCTCCCAGGGATCTACCAATGCCAATCCAAGCGTATCTATTGGTGCTGGGGACGATGATGATGATGATGAACAAGGTGGAAGAGGTAAACAGCAAAAGGAAAGAAGAAAGATTGAAATCAAATTCATTCAGGACAAATCAAGACGTCATATCACTTTTTCCAAAAGAAAAGCAGGTATCATGAAAAAAGCTTATGAATTGTCTGTATTGACAGGAACACAAGTCTTATTGTTGGTGGTAAGTGAAACAGGTTTGGTGTATACATTCACTACTCCAAAACTTCAACCATTAGTTACTAAGTCTGAAGGTAAGAATTTGATTCAAGCATGCTTGAATGCTCCAGAAGAAGGCCTTGGTGATGACCAAGGTGACCAATCTGATGGAAACTCTCAAGACTCTCCAGACCAAAGCCCTGCTCCAAATGCTACTCAACAACAGCAACAACAACAGCAGCAAGCTGCTCATGTGCACCATAATCAACAAGTGCAGGCACAACAAGCCCAAGCACAGGCTGCAGCTCAAACACAACAATTACCTCCAGGGGCCCACATTCCTCATGGTATGCCATATCCTCAACCAGGTCATCCTCAACCAGGGATGCCAATCCCTCCAAATGCCTATGGCGATTCCTCTCAAGTGTACCTGTACTTTTCCAACATGCAGAATGGAAATATCCCAAACCAACAACAGTACCAATAGTGTGATCTTTTATTTATTATGTTTTGTATTTAATTCCGGTGTGTACTAGTAATATGTTTAACTTTTGATAGAATGTGGTAGAAGTGTATATTGACTATACTAAGTGGTCCTTTTATGGAGTTCTCAACTGTAGCTCACCAATTGATCGCTTCAGGATTGTTTCTTTCTTGGTGAACTCATTTAACTCGATAGAAAAGTAAATGGCTTGTTTTCAGGATTATCAGATATTAGAATTTTTTCTAATTATATTAAACTTTTGATGTATTTTTGCGTTAATTTGGAAAGAATGTCGTAATTACATACAAATTACCATGGGAAGATTAGCCGTTTTCGGTTTTTAATCCATATTAGGTAACGACCAACACTATTATTGATGCGATAAGATATAAGTTGCGCTTCTTGGCTTCTTGGATACATTCTAGATACAAGACTGGAACAAATCTACAATAACGTTTATATTATTCCAATAGTGACTTGTCAACCGATTTAAGTAAACTGAAGAACGATTTCCTTTATATTTTATACAAGAAGACGAGATATATTTTGGTATACAAAATGGGTGGTAAATGTAGAGATGAAACTTGTGAAATCATTTAAAATTGCCAGCACCAGATAACGACGAGTTCTTCCAACTTCCTAAAACCCTAGAATTGATTTCAGATCACCATAACCTAAATGCTTGTAGGTTTTCCTCCTCGTTTATCAATGGTTCACAATTCCTTCATGTTGGTTATGAGTCTTTTTTGCAGCTTTATTGATGAACTAACTTGGTATGGAAACTGAAACCTAAAGTAGGTCTAATGAAAATCAGAGCGTCTGTTGATGACATTGATGTCAATATTATATTACTCAACAGAAATTGTTGGGAATTCAGTGTCGTCGGATCGGTACCTTCATGAAGGAGATATCGGTGAGATGCGGTTTACAAAGCTAACGTATTTGAGAACAATAGGAACAAAAAACTAATGATACAATACAATTGGATGAAAAATACTAAAATGACACTCCAGAATATTCGTAAGTTTACTAATTTTGACCTTGAATCCGATCTCATTCCATTTATTTTTGTAGCAGCTCAAATTGAAGACTAAATGACATTCTGAGGTAGCCAACATGACTTTTTTGAAGGATTTAGGCTTGTTGCCCACCAAAGATGTTTTGCAAATGTGAAAATCACTTTGGAAATCGTCTATTGGAGAAACAAATATTTCAGCACAGTCACGAACAGCAAGAATCAACTAACGGGTCAATAAATTATCATGACCAGGTAGATAATTGAGTGGCGGGGGCACCGAAAGTAGTTTGGGTTATTTTTGCATACGGTGGTGTCCTGTCCTTTGTATTTAGTGCTTTATAATTTATGATTTGAGATATTAGTTGAAGCATTTTGCCTGTAAAAGTTTGAATTGATATTGAGGTGCTAACAATGCAATAAATTTATATGTACCTTTACGGGGTACACAGATCAATTCGTATTTTAGCTTGCGTCGTTGAATTTCTCATCTCTAAAATACAAGAAGCGATAAACCACGTTATTACCAGCACTTCATTTATTTTATTAATTTCCCGTATCCAACGATAAAGTTTGAAGTTGAAATCAATTATCCTATCTTATCGTGGCCATTATGTGTCATTATGTGTCATGTCTGAGGTAATTTTTGAATAACTGCAGGGCTCGTCACAGCCTAAGCGCGGACGACCTGTTTTGGATTTTATAGTAGCCTACATTTAGTGAAGCTGCAAGGAGAAGCCGTGCGCGCAAACCAGAGATGGAAGGTATACACTTAACATGGTTGGGGTAAGTGTTATTGTACTCAATACCTGGCTTGGATCATTATTGCGGGGATCCCAAAACATTGGGGGATCCAGCATGATCCAGCATGATCCAGCATGATCCAGCATGATCCCGATTCAGCGTAATCCAGTATGATACAGAGTCATTAATTGAAATCATCAGGTACCAGTACAATTGGCTATCCAACCATGAGCCTCTTCAATGAGGACAACCCACTTCTTACATTGAAAATTTCTTATAGTAAAGCTGTTGGAATTTTTTTGGTTGCGAAATCTCCAAATAATTTATTTGGAGGGCCATACCCAAAAGAGAAGTTCCAGGCGATTTTGTGTAATTGATCTTCGCACTGTCAATTTGAATTATGGATTACTGATTTCGTTCGTATATTTTGGAAGATCAAACATGGACTTTAATTTTCAAGAGAGGTGATGAGAATCTTCATGGGCCATAGTGGTGAGTTGATGCAACCCAAATTGTAGATATAGGATTGTACTTTAATCTCCATTATGTTAAAACACTTACCCAGTGTCATTCAGAGACCTGTATTCTAATTTGTCATTCCCAACGACACCTTGTTATATGCAGTAGCGCATTGAACAAACAAGCTACAGATAAGCGCTCCCCTAATTAATTGGTTCACAGCATGGAGGTATCCCCCCTGTTATATCTTCTCAGAGATACTACGGGAACTTAATATATGGTCTAAGTGCAGTGCGTTGACCATGGCCAGCTGCTTATCTCTTGGAACATGTTCGCCGAGCGTACCCCGCCGTGACTACTTATAAATTCGAGAGTCTCACCCAAATTGAAAAGTGTCTGATTTGTTAAACACCATGGATAGCTCGTATCACATAGACCATGAAATGGTCCCAGGAACAATCCATTTGGTTGATTTAGAAGGAACTCTTCTTGCAAAGCACGATGGAGATATTATTCTTCAACCACAACCTAGCTCGAACATCAATGATCCGTTACGTTGGTCCAAAAAGAAAAAGCTATTTCAATTCGGTATACTTTGGATATGGGCATTTTTTTTGGCAGTGTCTGTGGGGTTCTCAGGCCCTATATGGGGTGTTTTAATCAAAGACTTGGGTTGTAACTATAACGAGTTGGGTATATCTGTTGCCTTGTGTTTTCTATTTTTGGGTCTAGGTTGCGTTTTCTTACAACCAACAGCTCTTAAATTGGGCAGAAGATTTGTCTATTTGATATGTTCGGTAATTGTAATTATTGCTTGTATCATTGGATCTCGTTCAACCTCGATTGTTTACTTTTATATCTTTAATATTTTGGCAGGATTTGCAGCAGCTCCGGTTGATTCCTTAGTTGAAATTTCATCCACTGATGTGTTCTTCTTACATCAAAGGTCAACTGCATTGGCTTCCCTTGTCCTAGCCTTATACGCTGGAAATTATTTGGCCCCAGTTGCTGCAGGTTATATCGAAACAGGATTGGGTTGGAGATGGTGCTTTTATATCCAGATTATCATTTATGGTGTCATGTTTATTATCCAACTTTTCTTTATGCAAGATACCACTTTTAGAAGAGATTATGACTCTGAAGAATTTGAAAAAAACATTCTTGAGCAAGTTAAATCACGAGAAAGTGTCGCCAATGTTAACAATACAGGCGAAGTCATTTCAAACATAAAAGAAGTAACGAAGAACCACAAGGATGGTGTAATTTCGGTAGTCCATACCAATAATAGCGACCAGGAATCGATTGACGACCCTTCTTTCATTGATTATTCTATTCCCAAAAGAACGTACTGGCAATCCATGAAATTAATGGAAACTGAATATAATGATAAGAGATCTTGGCTCACTATCTGGTATAGACCATTTATGTTGATGACAATTCCAGCTTTCATATGGGGTGGTCTTATCTATGGAGCTCAAATGATGTGGCTTTCCTTAATATCAAACTCTCAATCTCTTATATATTCTGCTGAACCATATAACTTCGCTCCAAATAGTGTTGGGTTGACAAATTTGGGTGCTTTTGGTGGTAGTATAGTTGGTATGATCTATGGAGGTTACTTTGTAGATTGGTTGTCTGTGAAGTTAGCCAGAAGAAATAACGGAATACTTGAGCCGGAATTCAGAATATGGGCTATGATTTTGCCTACCATATTAAATGCAGCAGGTCTACTTGCTTATGGTTTGGGCTCGGCTTACAAAGCCCATTGGGCGATATCGGTGATTCTAGGCCAAGGCTGTTTGGGATTTGCTATGAGTTCCAGTGGAGCTATTTGCTTGACATATACAGTCGACAGTTATCTGAAGGTTGCTAGTGAGGGGCTTGTGTTGATGCTTTTCATCAGAAACTTAATTGGGATGATCTTCACTTTTGCATTTAATCCATGGTTAGAGGCTTGTGGGCTTAAGCTTACAACATGGTTATTATTTATGCTTTCTCTTGTTATCAACTGTACGTTCATTGTGATGCTTGTATGGGGTAAGACATTCAGAAAATGGACTAGTAAAAGGTATCATATTGTGTCCAACCCATTATATGGGGAATTATTCAAAAAACCAAGTTGATTAATGAATATTTTTACAATTGAAGTACAATATTATAGAGGTACACAAAGTTTATTTATTCATCAAAACTTTACTGCGATCATTAAATCTTTTTTCAAATGTTCAATGTATTGAAATGATGATTCTTAACCCTCGAAAGCTTTCCACAAGTCGTCTTGGTACCCGAGAACTCTATAATCCCAACTTCATAATATAAAAGGGTTTTCAAAAGTGTAGAATTGATGTTAAATAATCTAATAGATGTTCCACAGAGGACATCCTCACTTCCTCTACTCTATGCTCTTCGTCATTGCTCTGGCATGAATAGTTACAAGATGCACTGAATTCGTATTATCCAATACGTATAGCTCTTTTATTTTTCATACGTAATAACGATGACAAGTATCGTAGGAACAACACAGGCAATTCTCCTCAGTTGATTAACGTCTGCCGGCAAGAATACCGAACAAATACGTAAATGCACAATTTAACCTTAATTTATCAAACCAAGAAGATAACACTCCCTCTTGTCCTCCATACTGTAGATGGGGAAAATATTTTTATTTTTCTATTGAACCACCACATTTTTGGCACCTTTTTAGCACATTCATGCAGATCTAGGCTAAACTATTCCATCTAGGCTTCTCCACTGGTTATTTTTCTCTTAATCTTCCCATCCTCTTCTTCACCCTGCCAGTCCACTCTTAAAGCCGAAACAAGAATTCGTCTTATGCACGACCACTCCTCATTTTAAGTTAGCCCACGCTTACATACCTAGATATGAGTAATTAATAGCAGCCGTATAGATCCTAGATCAACCATCATAGATGCTAACTTTACGATATATAGGATATGGGATATACCGTGATATACGAACCAGAATTGTATACTACAAGTCTGACTTCACAGATGCCTGGAACTACAGAGTGATACCCTCCACCACGTTTATCTTTTTTACCAATCTTCTTCCTGCCATAGCCTTTGCACAGGACATGTTCGATAAGACCAACAATCTGTATGGAGTGAATGAGGTGTTGATGAGCTCTGCTTTTGCAGGAGTGGTTTTTGGGTTGTTCTCTGGTCAACCGTTGTGTGTTGTTGGTGTTACAGGGCCCATTTCCATCTTCAGTTATACAGTCTATGAATTAATGCTGCCCCGGGGTACTCCATACTTTCCATTCATGTGTTGGATCTACTTGTGGTCTATGGTAATGCACTTGCTAATAGCCGTGACAAATTTGGTCTCCTATATGAAGATTGTGAGCACATTTTCGTGTGATGTGTTTGGATTCTTCATTTGTATAGTTTATATTCAAAAAGGCATCCAAATTTTATCTCACCAATTTGAGAAAGTTGATTTGGCGAGTGGTTATTGTTCTGTTATGATCTCTTTATGTATGATCATTTGTGGGGTGGGAAGTTCCATATTTGGTACCCAATTGCATTACTTTAATGGTCCGGTTAGAAAACTATTTGTCGATTATGGGGTATGTTTGGCGGTGATCTTCTTTACAGGTTTTATTCACTTTGGTGGAAAGTTGGACGTAACTACCCTTGCAAGATTACCAATCACTAAGTCATTTGCACCAACATATAGTGGAGCAGATCGGTCTCATGGATGGTTCATACATTTTTGGCCAGGGGAAAATATCAGTGTCTCTGATGTGTTTATTGCATTACCGTTTGCGATTCTTTTGACGTTCTTGTTTTATTTTGATCACAATGTTTCGTCGTTGATGTGTCAAAGTAAGCAATATCCACTTTCCAAACCATCATCTTTCCATTGGGATTTTGCATTATTGGGTATAACAACCGGTGTTGCTGGACTCATAGGAATACCTGCACCAAATGGGCTTATTCCACAAGCTCCGTTACATACCGATTCGTTAGTGATCCATGATAAACACGGTAAAGCAGTCAGTGTCGTTGAGCAGAGAGTGACAAATACAATGCAAGGGTTACTAACGTTTGTGATGATGACACGGCCATTTTTGGTGGTATTGGGACTAATCCCACAAGCTGTTTTGGCTGGGTTATTCTTCATTATGGGAATCACCGGCCTACATGGAAATATTGTTACCAATAGAATTAGATATATGTTTCTTGATAAGGAATATATTTTGACTGATCCTAAGTGCCCTCAAATGTTTAAGGATATGGCCCTGATTAAGAAACAAAAATGGTTATACGTTTATACGATACTCCAAGTGGTTGCAGCTGGGTGTGAGTTTGCAATCACCGTGACCAAAGCAGCCGTTGGATTTCCTGGGGTATTAATGTTCTTTGCCATTTGTGCCAAATGGGTTTGGCCGAGAATAATTCCACAAGAAGAGTTGGAACTTTTAGATGGTGATGTTGCAGATGAGTTGATTGTAAAGAGTTTGACAATATTGGATGAAAAGGATTTAGAGAATTCTGACACTTCATTCAAAGAGGCATAGAAAGGGAGAATCGGAAGTGAAATTATAGAAAAGGAATAGTTAGATGGGAGAAGAATAATAATGAGAAGAATAAGCGGGAAAATGAAGGGGAGCATGGTTATTTGGAAATAAATGAAGTGCAGATAGACTAACGACAGATACCTGTCCAGATGAAGAATTGAAGGGCTTAGATTATTTGGGCTTTAAAAGAATGATGACCTTTTGGTTCATTTGACTATGCAGTACGAATGTTTGACTTTAAGGCAAATGTAGAGTTATGTAACAGAGTAATTTGAATTAATGATATAATTGAAACGACATAATGTGATACGCATAATTAACATGTATAATTAAGCGGGGTGTACCTCGAGAAGATCTAAGACAAATGCAAGATCGACAGGAGAAGATGCAGGTGAAAGGGGAGTTGAAAAAAGGCTTGAAATAGAATAAAAAAAAAGGGAAAGGAAGCCGAAATAGGTAAATTGGGCGAGTATAAGACAAATGGGCAGAGGAGTACACAAGTTGGCCAAAATAAACGACGATGATAGAAAAATTGAAAGAGAACCTGGAAAATAAAAAAAAAGATGGAGAAAGATTTGGTATGAAACGAATTAGGAAAGGATGAAAGGAAAAAAAAAAAAAAGCTGGAGAAGATAAGAAACATATGAGAAGCATGAAAAAAGTGAAAAAAAAAAGAGAACTACTATTTCAATTACTATTTTCAATTATTTCCCCCTAATGTCCAGACCAATTTCTGGTATTGAAAAATTTCAATCTAGTCTTGGTTTTTAGAGTTCAGTAAAGTTTAAAGTTAATTAGAAACAAAAAAGTAACGTGAATAGCTCAGAGGAATAATCCAGCTCAAACAATCTTTATGGTCTTGCAGATTGGTGGAGGAAGTAATTCTAGATCAATGTTTCTTCTTAGTCTTTCATTGGCATCTTAACTCGTTTTGCAACTATGTGGTATTCTTGCCCCACTTCTCCTCATTTTTTTTTATTACCTCTGCTTCCTCTTTCTGTTCTACCCGTCGCCTCGTTAAATGAACCCTTTCTTCGGCTACATATGTGGCACAATAAGAAACAATCCGTACAATAAAACAGAATCAAGTGGTACATGACCGGCCTAGGCTCCATAAATGTGTACGGGCAGAAATGTGAAAAAATAGATAATTAAGAGAGCATAAAAATAAGGAGAAGTGTGAAAACTAGAAAGGTACGGACTTTCAAAGTGGGCCTTAGGGGTTTTGGAAATTGTAACTTCAATTCGCTCTTTCTCCTCTCTAATCGCAAACTTCCCTTTGATATTCCCCTATATCCATATACACCACCTTTATACGTAACGTCATACAATTAAGGTTTTGAAACTAATCTATAATCTAATGTTGGTGAACACTTATCGATCAGAAAACAATAGTGAGGGAGAACAATTTTGAAGGTGCTATGTGCATGAGCGGGTGGGGCAATTTCTGCAGGGCACTGACGTCCTTTTTAACGCACAATCATGTAAGCTAATTGGGGCAGTGGGCCAAACACCCTCCCACCAGGTGCATAATTCGTTCCTCAAAAGCTTAATTTAAAAGGTCACATTTTCCATATCCAACATAAATAGCCTGATTTTTTTCTTGTTTTAATTCGTACCTATGTATTCGAAAATTTAACAATTTCAAGAAGTATTTAATTAACAAAATGCTTTCTCCCAATGGCGATAGCATGTTTAGTTTCAATAGCCACCCCAATCGAGCCGGCTATTTCTCCAATAACACAGGCAATTCTTCCAATGGTCAAATCACCCCAACAGGACCTCATTACGCCACACCTTCCAATCCTTGGAGAAGGCCCTCATCTATTGATTCGACCAATATTTGGTCTATCCCGACCTCTGCCGCTGCTACTAATGGTACTAATGGTGCTACTGGTTCTACTGGCGCCCCCGTACCCGAAAGTCCAACTTTAAACCAACGCTACCAGATCAGAAGACATTCTCATAACGACGCTTATAATTATGATTCAGATTACCATGCTAGTTTAACTTTGGTAAATGAATATTTCGATTCGGATCCTCATAAAAGAGTTAAGGTCACCTTGAATCTCTTGCATGAAAGATTCCTTGCAGAAAGACAATACTTGGACGAATCTTACCAGCTCCCTCGTTTCCCAATTGAACAAGTATTACTCAATCAAAGCCGCTTGATATTTGTGGGCTTCAAGGCCGGCAGATTGGACGTATTTCAAATTCCGTCCCATTCCACATCTTCAGAGTTTGCTAGTTTGAAAGTGGGTGATTTGGTTTTTGTTGAAGCGGACCGTGGTCGTGATTTGGGTAAGGTTATCAAACTAGATATTCTGATTGAAGAAGCCAGATTGGTCAAGTTGTTACAATTCCAAGAACAACAGGCTGCTCTTGGGGAAGGTGATGATATTTCAGAAAGTGATTTATCGATTAGAAACTTGAATGTTGGTGAATTCAGCAATAGTACCACCATTAGTACCTCTCCTTCAGGCTCTTCTCCACCTACCTTACATTTTCCTAAGCCAGCCATTGGACTTGCCCAACCCTCAGAAATTGCCCAGATCCTTGCCAAGCAGCAAGATGAAGAGAAAGCATGTCGATTGTGTCTTGCCAAGATAGCCAATGCCACTGGTGGATTGACTAGTAATAGTTCGGGCCCAGCACATGCCACTGACTTGTTACAAATGAAGTTGATTGATGCCGAGTATCAGTTTGATCGAAAGAAGTTGATTTTTTACTACTCCACCTCGAAACGTATTGATTTCCGTGTATTGGTTAGAGAATTATTCCGCATTTATAAGACTAGAATTTGGATGTGTGCTGTGGTTGGAATACCTTACGGACAAGAAAGAAGCAGCATGAATGTCAATGGGGAATATCTCCAGCAGCAAGAAAGAGAAAAATTCGAGAGAGAACGGTATGATAGGGAAAGATATGACAGACTTGAGAGAATAGAGAAAATGGAAAGGGAACGGTTTGAGAGATTAGAACGTCTTGAAAGATTTGAAATGGAAAACATAGGATCTAAGAATGACTATACGAATGGACCTATGTCATCACCAGTAACTAGCGGAGGAGGATATGGAAGGTTTGTCCAGCCACCGCAACAACAGTTCCAACAGCCGCTTCAAACCCAGCAACCCCAATTGCCCCTACAACAACTTCAACAAGTCCAACATTCACCTTCATTCCAACAACCCCCTACATTTCAGCAATTTGAATGCCAACCTGATTATCATGTTCCCAGAAGATTTGATGATCTACAACAGAGAGTGAATTTCAGTAGAAGCGGATCTATAAGTGAGTCGCATCAGTTTCCAAGAAGATATAGTGATTGGACTGGTGTTCCAGCAATTGGACAAGCGCAATATGCGCAGACATCGCCACCAACTGGATTGGGGCTGAATAATATTCCTGGGTATAACGTCCCACAGGTGGGAGGAACCCAAGGGCTAGGTAAAGGGCCAATCAATGGAAGGATTAGTTCCAGCATGTCAGGGATAACAGATGTGGATCCAAATGGGGAAAGTTACGTTTTACAATCCTTGGTTGATTCAATAAACAATTAGATTTAATTTAGATAAGGAATAAATGTGGGGAAATGTTTGGTATTTGGAATATAAGCTTGGTGGTGCATAAGACAATCGTACATTGAGATAATAAATATTTAGCTTTTTATAGTCTAATACACAAAGTCCAATCAGCCTTGATTTATCGTTAGAGAGGCATTTTTGTACATGCGAACAGAAAAATAAAAAGGAGGGGATGGTGAATGTAGGGGAAGATGTGCGAGAATTATGCATTCGCGTAATTGACAGAAATGGATGTGTTTTGAAGATGACACTTTCAATTGTGTAACTGAATTGAGGGTTATACAATACATACAAATCATTCATATTTTGATGATATATCATTGGTGTTACATAAAATAGCGCGGCTACTATTTGGTTACTTTATATGTGTTACTCCTTATATTATCAAAAATTTCAACGGCATTCCAATATCCTTTTTTGACCATATTTGAAATTTTGCATTAATATTTTGCGTTCATATTTTCTCTGATACTATTATACAACATAAATATATTAAAATATTAGACAGTATTAATGACTTTAAACGTTCTGCTAACATTGTCTAATTCTTGCCAGGAACCACGGATTCCACTTGCACTTCAACTACCTCTTCGTCGTTTTCTTCGTCATATTCTTTGGTACCGAACGAGCCCTTCCATCCATTTTCCACCAAGTAGTTCTTGAATCTGACATCTTCTTCCATCAAGTCATCGTCCGTTAAGTGGGGAATGAAAATGAATGTGACTATAACACCGGCTATACCACAGATGGCAGCAATAATAAAAGTCCACCTATCGCCCAAATTGGTTTGGATAGGTGTAAAACTCTTGGTACCCACAACTGCACCGACCTTACCAATAGCAGCAGAGATACCGTAGCAAGTACCTCTGATAGGGGTAGCAAAGGATTCGGATGACACAAGTCCCATACCATCACCAGGTCCCAAGTTACCCATGGACATCATTAATCCATAAAGAACAATAAATAGTGGAGAGATCTTCTTGACCTTCTTGTAGGCTAAACCAACAATTAACCCAAAAACAATGTACCCAGAGAACCCGATCATGATGGTATACTTTCTTCCAATTTTATCGTTCAAGTATGCCCCAACAAACACCCCTGGTAAGGCAATGGCACCCAAAAGTAAGTTCCATTCTGCAATTGTTTCTAAATTGTTCTTTTCGGAGGCAGGAATGACATTGGAAATAATTCCAGCGGAAAAAATACCATTAGGGAATGTAACAAAATCGTATAGGAACCACGCAAGGCATGTGCCAATAAGTCTAGACCAGTAGAACTTGAGGGCTAACCAATAAGGAGCTGTGGTTCTCTTGATGGCATTTTTTTTGTAAAGCTCGGAAGTAGCCATTTTCAACCGAAAGTAGAAAACAGATAATGGCCAAAAGCATCCGATTGCAAACATTGTTCTCCAAAGAGCATCATAGTTGTTTTTTGTGATCTTGTTAACAATCAAAAAAATGATCAAAGCAAAAGGACCCCCGAAAGAGAGTGGCAAGTTGGTTGCCAAGATGAAGGCACCACCTCTTCTCTTCACGGATTCATTTGCAGCTTCGGAGGCAGACACCGAAGACGATGGATATTCAGCACCGATTCCAAATCCAGTAACCCCTCTTGAGATGATCAACATCCAGAAGAGGCCATTGACAGTTTTTCCGTGCGCAGCAGCACACATGGCCGATCCAAGGACGAGAAAGACAGATCCTGTGACAATGGACCATTTTCTACCAATATAATCGGCAGTCAACCCTATCGACACTTGACCAAAGATGGTTGCAATAAGAGAGGCATTGGATACATTGGTCTTCATGTCATTGGTATACTCCTTAGGATACTGCAAGGAGAAGACCTTGTTTAACATAGACATCACGTTATTCTGGTAACCATCGGAGATCAAGGCAAACCCTGCACAGAAGATAGCCAAAATATCTTTCAAACTGGGCCCGTTGGCCAACCGTTGCTTTCTGGTTTCTTGGTCGTACATGTACTTCTTTTGAATGACAGCATCATTTTTGGCAGACGTGGAGTCTTTCCAGGGATCATCGCTTATATCAGACATAGTGTGATATTTAGAGTACGGTTACCAGAACAATAGACCTGGCAGATACGGTACCTTATAAATACCAGACAGAAGGGTGAACGTGGTTATGTGGCTAATATCTGGTTGCAGGTTGTAATTGTCTCCGTGCATAAACATAATAGCAGGCAGCCCATGTGGGGATGCACTGAAATTAGCATGCTGATCTGCTCAGATATAGATCAGACGACGGATAATCAAAAAAAGATTATCGATTCTATGTAGTTGCTGAGTGAACCGGTCTAAGTATTTTAACGTAGACTGCATCATCACCGGATATATAGAGTCGTCCTTTGTCATGACTTGGCACTTTTGACATGCTTGACAGGTTTATTGCTAGACATGTCTTGCATGCGGCTGGGCAAGCAAGTATTGCGGTTAGGATGTTCATGGGAAAGGGGTAATTTCAATGATGCTGGAATATAGGATGGTGCGCTCAAAAGGGTAAAAGAAGGAAGCGGATATACCGTGCATTGCCAAGCTATTTGCGCGATCCAGTAATGCTATCGAAAGACTATGCTAAAGTAATGATGCATCAGGAGCTAGCTAAAATCCTAAATGGACGGATATTTAGGATCTATCTGCAGTATATGTTTGTGAAAAGAGGCTCCAATTTAGATGACGGGAATTGAGGTGCAGGTAGTGCATGAATTGCCGTAATAATGTTAGAGAAGGGGTGGGAGGGTCTGCTAGAATTAGATAACGACGAAAACGTGGGGTGAAACAACGTTACGGGAGAGAGAAGGCAGGAAGTCAAATAGAGGCACAAAACTAAAGTGACAGAATCGGAAAGGAATACCGATAAAAACGGAAATTAGCGATGAAGATAAGATATGACAGATCAGAAAATAGCAGCATGTCTTAGTTGAAGAAATTGGGGGAGGGTAGCATTAGGGTGGGGGACTTCTTGAAACGGGGGGTTGGGTTAGCGAACAAGAATGGCCTAAGGGCATTCATCCATGATTGGTAATTTTCATGAGAGCCAAGAGAATGTTAAATATGGAAAAGAAGATTAGCGGTGGGTGGGGTGTTTAGTAAATTGAAGGAATTGCAACCCGTGGTGGTGGACGGACTCTCTCGTTGATCTGGGAGGGAATGGTTACGTAATGGTGATATTTGATACGTTTATCATCGTGTTTTTTTTTGGTCCATTTCGGTGTGCGCGGTTGAGCGACGTCCTACACTTCGGCTATAAACGTTGCCCACGACTCCGGAATTAATCTGGTTCTGCCTCCCCACTTATATTGTTGGGCATGAGGGGGAGGGATATGCAGCGCTGGAAATGGTGGCGGGTAGCGAGATGACCAATTCGATGATCATTCCGGGACCTACGCAGTAACCGCGAACTCCGGTGCGTGGGGTGACCGTTTGGGAGAAATATCCAAGAAGCCACCGGGATCTCCCTGAAGAAACGGTGCCCTCCCCCAACTTTTGGCATGCGGTTAGGGCCTTCCACTTCGCCTCCCTAATTTTTCATCAAGTTCCCCACGAACCCCGAGACACGCACGGCATCAAAACACCAACAGAATGTCAGACCTTTCGGGGGATGTCTTTGCGATTAGGGGGTCAGGCAGAAATTGCTGCGACAAATCACTCGGGGGCTAGATACCACGCCATCTCGAGGCTACGATGGTAGCATGGAAAGTACCGAAAGTTTGCACACCCCCCCTGGAAGTTATCAACAGGCATGTGTCTTATCTCTCTATTAGTTGACCATTTGAGCAACGTTATCCTTAGTGCAATTAATTGCTATCTTGTATCTTCGGTAATTTCCGTTGGGAATTCTGTAGCCTACCACACCAATTTTTTTAATTTAAGCCCCTCAGTGCCAGTGTGCCGGTGTTGCATCCACACTGAGATGATTCCAATTTTCTCTTTTCTGTTTTGTGCACGGGCTCCTACCACTACTAGGCATTTCGCACTGCATTAATTAACCTGCCATATATTATATCCACACTTATCTAGCTATCCGTAATATCTTCCCGCCACTACTACTTTTCTTCCCCTTCAATGCCACTATGATTCTTATGAACAATAAACAACCGCCTGATGATAAGCTCATCAACAAACTCAACTTGGGCAATCTCTTCAAAAAGAACCCCAAGTTGGCCCCGAAAAACCAACATCACCACCCGCCTGCAAATACCACAGCCTCTGAGTACCTCTCACCAACGTCCATCATCGATGGGTCCAACTTCATCACCATCGTCAGAAGCTCAGAATCAAGCGTCACCACCACGGCCCCGGAAACCACCTCGACCGATCCGCCATACCTGTCAAATAACCACCTCGATCTCCCCGACCATGAAGATCATCTCCTCATCTCAAACAACCGTCTTTCGATGGAACGCTACAACTCCTGCACCACCGACTGTATCTCCCTTCAAAACAGCGAAATGACCAACTTCCTGGACGACCAGATCATGCCGGAACCAACAAAGTCTCCCAAGATGGTGCTTCGCAGCCTTCTTCAAAATAACCCCGATTCCATCGAAAACGCCCTAGATCACGACAGTCCTTCCGCCGGAATCTCGCACAACGCCACATCAAACTCTCTTGATGCCGATATCGACAACGAAGATGAAGATGACGATGATATCACCGCCTATCTTTCGGAACTGGAATCAGACATCAACTACGACCCTAAAAATGAAGAAAACGAAATTGATTACAAATACGGTGGCTACCACCCGGTAGTCAAAGGTGATACCTACTACTCCAAAAAGCTCGCCTGTAGGGAATACATCATCCTTCGGAAACTCGGTTGGGGCCATTTTTCAACTGTCTGGCTTGCCAAATCGAGGTACAATCCCAACTTGGTCCGTTCCTCTTCAACGTCATCGTCCTCCTCCATATCAACCTCTTCTACAACTTCTCTAACCGATACCGGTGAGTACTATGTCGCCATCAAGTTTGTGAAGTCGAACCGTAACTACTTGGAGGCAGCAGAAGACGAAATCCGCATCTTACAAGCGTTGAATAACCCCCTTTCTAATGCCCCCCACCTCGATGATTTCCATAAACAATACTTTTCTAGAGGTATGGGAACCAAGGGCCAAAAGCATGTGATGAGCCTTCTTGACGACTTTGATATCGTAGGTCCAAACGGGACCCATATTTGTATGGTATTTGAAGTCTTGGGTGAAAACGTTTTGAATTTGATCCAAAAATATAAACAATTCTATAATAACGTGAATAAGGAGATTTCCACAAGGAAAGCTTCGGACTGTGATCTTACTGGTGAAGATCCAGTAAGCCCTACTGAATGCAAATTTCTGAAATGGGATCCACTCAAAGCCAGCCATAAAAAGAATACCGCCAGATCTAAGCTTAGTCTTGGATTGAATCTCAATCTTAACCTCAACAATATCATGAAGAGTTCTTCTAGAACCTCTCCTCCTAAGAAAACACCTTGCATCAGTTCACCCTCTAAAAATCAAGCCATCATTACGGAAGGTAGAGAACTCAATCCTAATGTAGCTGAAGATGACATCGGAAAGAGAATTCAATCTCTCAATTCACAATCATTAATGCATATAATAGAAAAAAATAGAACAATAGGGGCCATTCCAGTGAATTTGGTAAGACAAATAGTGAAGCAAATGTTTTCTGCCATGGATTACATCCATCATTGTGGAGTTATTCACACCGATCTTAAGCCAGAAAACATTCTTGTTGAAGTCCAAAATATCAATGATTTGATTAGAGTGATTGAACAAGACGATATTGCCAGAAGTAATAGTATCGATGTGAAAAATATCCTTTTCCGAAAGGCATCATCCACTGGGAAGGGTGCCAAAACCGAACCAAAACCTAACTCATGTACTTCATCAGCATGTAGTTCTTTGTTGAGCGGTTCATATAAAAAATCGAGAAACTCAATTACAAACAACAAATACGAGTCACCCATCAGAAGCTCGAAACCTTTGGGCAGTTCTATTTCAAACGAAGTATTCTTTAAAGACGTTTCATTTGATAATAAGAACTCAGAACGTGAAGGCTCTGTATCCCCTACTAATAGAAGACTACCATTTTCCAATAAATCACTTAGTACCGAAGCAAACAAAGCGATTAACGACAACATTTCCATCAAAATCGCGGACTTGGGTAACGCTACATTTTCCCAGGTCCATTTCACAAACCAAATTCAGACTAGACAATACAGATCTCCAGAGATTATCCTCAAGTACAAAGACTGGGGAGCATCAACGGATATGTGGTCAATTGGCTGTATTATATTTGAACTTATTACCGGTGATTATCTCTTTGATCCTTGTGAAGGACAATGCTTCGACAAGGATGAAGACCATCTTGCGCAAATCATCGAGTTATTGGGAGAATATCCTTCTGACGAATATCTTATTGATAGTAAATTGACTTCCAAATACTTCAAGCTTGAACCTCATTCCAATAAAGTGATTCTCAAGAGTATTGATTCACTCAAGTATTGGGGTTTGGAAGATGTATTGGTTGAAAAGTACAAGTTCAATAGAGATGATATCCAGACCAAGCTTTTGTGTGATTTAATCCTCAAGTGCTTGAAATACTCCGCCAACGATCGGTACGACTGTCTGTCTTTACTAAACCATCCATGGTTAAGAGACGATATAGAAAGTGCCCTGTCAGGCGAATTGGTTAAGCAAATGAATACCTTAAAAAAGAAGCATGGCGATATACCTGGATGGGGATCCACGTGGTAAATACCAGTGGATTTTATTTTATGGTAGATTGCCCTTCACTACAGTATTCTTGTATTATCATGTATTACTACACCTAGCAATGATTAACGAACATTCATTTCTTCATAATCTTATTACCTCTTTAGTTATACATCATTATATTTCGAGAGTAAAATTTATGGTTGTGTAAAGCCTTTGAATCGATTTCCACGTCCGAAAGATCCAAGTTGGAGTCTGCATCTGAATCGATGTATGGTTCCGGTACGGGTTTTGATTTCGGTGGATGATCTTCTTTGGGGTTTACTGATTGTTCCTTTGGCTCAATTTCTAGAGGTTGTGTCGATTGGCTTTCGATTGACTTAGTGTCATCTATTGATTTCTTCTCTTTGACATTATTCCCTACATCTTCTTTTTCTTGTGATATGTGACCAGTATTAATCACTCCAATTATACCTTTTTGTGCTTTCTTGTTCCCCAATAACTCATGGGCTGATTTCATCCGAAACTCCCGTACATCGGTTTCTTCCTCTTCCTCTTCCCCAAGTATCACCTTGACCTTTGCTTTCTTGGCCTTTTTCTTTTCTGGTGCCAGCACAATTTCCGATTTTCGAGTTACTTCCAAATCTTCAAAGTACGGGGTCACAATCTCAATATTCTTAATTGTAGCAGCATATAGCGGGTCTCCGTTCTTGTCGACCTCTACGTCATGTATTTTTACCACGTTGTATATCGTTGGTCCTACCACTTTCCCAAATATAATAAGCTGCTGGTTATACCCAGGAGTCTCTTTGATGGTGATGAAGAAACTATCTATACTATGACGGTTCTTGATCTCTCTCAAGCATCCCACCAGACCTTTTCGATTGAATCGTATCCTCGAATGGAACTCGTCTTCCACATCGTATTGCACTTTTTCCGAAGTCTCTAGCTGGACTAGATCTTCAGTAATGGTGCAAAATTGCTTGCCATCATAGTCTCTATCGATACACTTCTGGAGAAACCGCCTGGTCACTTGAGGAACCTCTTTTGCCCAGAGCTCAACATTGACGTCACCTTTCGAGGTGTGGATGATAATTTTGGCAGTGGTGGCCGGTTCTAATGATGTCATAACGTAAGGAGGTTATATGACAATACAGGTTTGTTTGACAGGTCTTAACTATGGTACACCTCGCATCGATTTTGCATAGTAAATTTCTCATAGTAATTTCCGGAGTATATTTACCACCACGTGACGATATCGACAAATAAACAATCCACGTCTCCACTTGATCCACTTGTTCTTTATCATGACTTCTCTTAAATCATTTATAAAATCGGTCAGAAAAGCTAAAACCATCGCCGATGAACGGGCCGTCGTCAGAAAGGAATCGGCAGCCATCAGGACCTCGTTTAGAGATGCCACCTTGGACCAAACCACCCGCCGTATCAATATCTCCAAGCTTTTATACCTTTACATCATGGGTGAAAAGACGCATTTTGGGCAAGTAGAGTGTCTCAAAGTGTTGGCATCTCCAAGATTCGCCGATAAAAGGTTGGGTTATTTGGCCACCATGCTTTTTTTGGATGAGAATCAAGAAGTATTGACCCTTTTGACCAATTCTTTGGATAATGATATGCAACACCCAAACGCCTTTATTGTTGGTTTGGCATTGTGTTGTTTGGGGAATATCGCCTCCCCAGAATTGGCTAGAGATTTGCATGCAAACGTTGAAAAAGTCCTTTCTTCCAGTAATGCCTACTTGAAGAAGAAAGCATGTATTGTTGCCGCCAAATTGGTGGAGAAAGAACCGGAATTGTCTGAATCCTTCTTAGCCAAAATCCCCCAATTGATCAAAGATAAACAACCGGCTCCATTGTTGGGAACTGCAAGATTAATCCAAGCGTTGTACTATGCAGATGAAGAAAGTAGACCAGTTTTGATCAAAACTATCCCAAAAATCGTGGGCCACTTGAAAAGAATCGACACCAGTGGTTACATGCCTGATTATGACGTCTTTGGTACTTCCGATCCATTTCTTCAAGTCACTTTATTAACCACATTGAGAATCTTAACTACTGATGATCAATGTCCTCCACAATATTTGGAAGAAGTAAATGATGTATTGACCCAAGTAGCTTCTAATTTGGAAAGTGGGAAGAATGCTGCACATGCCATTCTTTACGAATGTGTAAAGACCATCTTTGCTATCCAATCAGACCAATCTCTTAAGATCCTTGGTGTTAATATCTTAGGTAAGTTCTTATCCACAAAGGATAATAATACTAGATACGTAGCTCTTGATACCTTATTGAGTGTTATAAGTATCGAACCTTTGGCTGTACAAAGACACAGAGCCACAATTGTTAGTTGTTTGTCTGATGGAGACATTTCTATCAGAAGAAGAGCCTTGGAATTATCATTTGCGATCATGAATGAACAAAATATCCGTGTTTTGGTCAGAGAGATCTTGACCTTCTTGGAAAACAGCACTGAAGTAGAATTAAAATCTTACGTTACTTCACAATTAACGATTGCGGCCAGTAAGTATTCTCCTAATGATAAATGGCATTTCGATACCTTAATTAGAATGTTAAAGGTGGCTGGAAATTACGTTACTCCCGATATCGTGTCCAATATATTGGCGTTGTTAATGCAATGCAATGATGGTGAATTGAAAAAACATTCAGTTAACAAATTGTTATCATCGTGTTTGGAAGATATCACTCAGTATGGTTTATCTTTAATTACCATATGGACGGTTGGAGAATATGGAGATGTATTGTTGGGTAGCACTATTGAAGTTAAAGGGAAGCCAGTGGTTGTTACTGATAAACTTATTCTTCAACTCATAGATGATTTAATTAATAATTCGACGTTTACAGAATCAGAATCGGTGCAAATAGTCACTTATATTTTAACCACAGTCCTTAAGCTATCAGTTAAGTTTAAGAATTCAGAATCCATTGAAAAGTTGCGGTTGATCCTTCATGCAAGAACTTACGATAACAATCTTGAAATCCAAGTGAGAGCTGTGGAATACCAAGAAATCTTTGCCCAAGAATCAAAATTGAAGAGAGGATTATTAGCAAGAATGCCAGCACCTCCAATTAAACAAAGAGAACTGATTCCATTGAATAATAGCAACAGCAGAAATGTTAGAGCTACAAATATTAGTGCTTCTAGTTCTGCCCATCAAACGACACAAGATTTATTACTTGACTTGATGGATGATGGTAACAATGAATCAACTACAGGAGGAACTACATCCAATGATTTATTGAGTGATATTTTTGGAAACGGCAATGGATCAGCTCCTAAGACTACTAATAATAACAATAGTGCTATTCTTGATTTGTTTGACAATCCAAGCTCGAATGTTTCATCAGGTGACAATGTTTCCAGTCAAAAACAAGCACCAGTTGGTATTTCTGCATTTTCCAATTCCGATGTCAAGATTTCATTTATTCCAAAATCATTTGCCAATGGCCAAGCCTTAATAGAGGCCATTGTAGAATCCAACGGACAGGCACTAATTGAGCATATCCAATTACTTATTGCAGTGCCAAAAACGCAGAAATTGTCTATTTCGTCGACTTCCGGAGGAGACTCATTGAGTCCAGGAGGTGCTCCAATCAAGCAAGTATTGAAAGTAGTAGGAAAGGAAGGGTCCAAGCTCAAATTGAGAGTAAAGGTGAAATATTCACAAAACGGACAACCAATTGAAGATCAATTTGATTTTGCGGGATTTGAACTGACCTTGTAAGAGGGGGGAGGGGCGGTGAGTACATAGTAAGTGTTAGAGGATTAAAAGTTAGTAAGTTATAACAAGAGTAGAAATTGTAGAGATTACCAAGTGATTAAATCATGTGATCGTCAACAGTAACTGATAAGAAAATGTAACAAGGGCAAATGAGTGGAATTAAAAGTGGTCTGACTAAGCAGGATGATGATGGGGATGATGACATCAATGTCGGTCACAGTGGAAAAAGGTACCAGCAGTAAACCAAACCTTATCCAAAGGACTGCACAATGTGAATAATATTGTTAGCAATTGTAGCAAGGCCAGGTCATACGAAGATAGGAGCGTTTATTATGATTGCGAAAAATGCGGAGCAACAGCAATCTAATCAGGTATTACACTAGGTTTAAGTAGAGAAGATAAATTGCTGACATTATCGTAAAAGAAATATACAACAAGGTCAAGATGATTTCCAAAGGATTAATTAGACCAAACATGATGTTAAAAGGACTTTCCAACACCGTCAAGAGTCCAATGTTGGCCCCTAGGTTTGCCAGAACCTTCCAGTCCAGCACGTATTCTCTTCAACAGCCAGACGGGTTTATGGAAACTGGAAAAAAAGTACCGGGGGTAAGACATACTACACTCACATCAGATAACAAGCCTAGCAAGGGTTCTTCTGCATCTATTAAAAACGGGACCAAGGACGAAAAACTCATTCCGCTGGCGGCATATATATACGAGAATTATAGGAAAGAGATCCCTAAGTTGTTTGGGGCTTTCGTTGCTCTTGGAGCTGTGATGTTATTTTGGCCCTTTTTGGTTGTATCTGGCAGTGATGTGATTCATGACGTTCCCAAGAACGACACTGCTGCAGTCAAGTTGAAGAATTTCGGCTTGAATGGTGAAAAACCAGAAGTGTCAATTCCCCATACTTATGTCTACAGGGACAAACCAGCAGAAGATGAGGACGACGAATAGTCGGCCTATAGAAAAGGATATGTACATGGATCAGCTTAGAAGTATTATTAGCTCAAAAACTTAGAGATTAGCTTAAGAATCATTACTGTCTCGGGATTAAATAGTCTGATTATGCTTTCTAGGTTTTTCTATGACAATGAATAAATATCGAATAATGATTTTAATCGGTTGAACTTACCAATATTATTGAGCTCTCTAGTTTGCAAATTCTTCAATGTTTTCAATTCAGATTCTAAAAGTAACTCTTCTTCATTCCCACGTACATCTTCTCTTTCACATTTTTCAAGCAAAATCTTATGATCATCCATGAAGTTCTGGACATTGGTAATCGTTTGGGCCATACCGTAAATGATGGAATTGTTCAAGAATTTGTACGTCACCATTTCTTTGTGTCTGAATAAGAAGAATGTTTTGGAAGCAGCTCTATCTGCACTTCTTGGGACTTCTTGGATCTCGACCATATTAAGATTAATGAGCTTATAGATCTCATTTCTGACAGTCTTTTCCTTTAAAAGAACAGCATTGGCAATCGACTTTTCGTCACCCAATTTTAATGATTTCAAACATCTCAATACTCTGAATGAATTGGTACCTAAGGTAGTTTTTAATAAAGTTTCGAAATTGAAATTCTTAACATGTTTGACCAATGCAGTATATGGAACAGTATAAGTACCAGGGGTCATTTCAATCAAAAATTGAGTACTTGTTCCAGAAGCTAAAAGTTTAAGATGTTGTTGGACCAACGACACTGAATGAGGATCTGAATTATCAATATTATCGATATTACTCCCATTCTGACCATATGTTTGATCGACCTCCATAATTTGGTTTGATTTTTTAAATTCCTCAATGAAATCAATCTCCGGGCTTTCTTCAGTTTTGATCTTCTTAGTAGCAGGTTCTGATATACTATCACCATCATTATTAACATTGCCATTAGCTCCTACTGACTCATCTCCTTCTTCCTTTACAAGCTCATCGACTGGTCTCTTTTTGGTCGGCAATCCTGACGGTTTCAAAAAGTTTTGTCCCAAGATCGAGTTTCTTAAATCAAGATCGTCAGGTAATAATCTTACCAAATCTCTTACATTGAAAACAATTTGTTTATCATCTACCAATTTGTTTTCGATGGAATTCAAAAAGATTCTTTCTTCTTCAGGATCATTGACAAGTCCTGAAATCTCCAAGAAATGATGACTCAAATCAGGACTGGCCTGTTCTATTAATTTTAATGCTATCTCATAGATTTTAGATGTTAACATTCCTAATCGAGATTTGGAAAGACTAACAAATGCATTGGTACGAAGGTGCTTTTGAAATCTCGGTAAATTGAATTTCACAATCAAATTTGGTTTTAGCCTTTTAAGACCATCTTGGGTCATATATAAATCTTTGGGAGTTTTACCCGATTCTATCAATTCTGTGAATTTTATTCTGGTTTTTTCTTTGGCTTCGCTCACTCTTTTGACTTCCGAGGTGGTAGAACTTCTTGGCATGTTTTTCAAGGTTTCTTGATATAATTGATTCCATAAATCATCTATAGGAGCAAAATCAAATTCCTGGAGTCGAACAATCCACCGATCTGAAAAGAGCTTGAAAAATAACGTTTGTTTCTGTAATTTGATCTCTTCATCTTCGATATTACTAAGATAATCCTCGATCTTAACATGGCCGTTCATTAAAACATTTTGAATAATTTCAGCAGATTCTTCTCCATAGATCGATTTGATATAATTGATGATATCTCCACTATGCAAGAAAACTAAAATCCCGTTTTCATTGAAATCATATAGCACTTGTTTGTTACCGGCATCTTTCCAGTAGAAAATACAGTTTAGTTGGATCAAAGAAACCAATGAAGATTTGACGGCCTTTATAGGAAGCTTTGTTTTCACACTAATATCTTTGGCAGTTAAACGTCCGTAGGATATAAGACACGAAACAAGAATGGACGCCACTTCTCCCAAATGCGACCGGACTATAGTGGTGTACAAGTACGACTTGGGAGACTGGGTCTTTGCAGAATCTATTAATGTCTCGTCCATCTGAAGGGTCTTGTTGTGTTTAGGATGCCAGGAGCATCTTGAAAAGTTATAAAAAATCAAGAGTTGATCACGTGGTGGATATCACGTGACACAGAGATGACTTTAGGGTAGTTGGCCACTGGGAGGGTAAATGACAAGGCTTGAACGGAGAAACGTGAGAGGAGAATAAAACAGGTAATTGTTTAAGGTCCATTTTACTTCTTTGCTTGACTCGACATTTCTGCTCTTTTCCTATTGGATTTTACTTTCATTTATGTTCAATTTGGCTGCCATTTTGGCTACATCATTTTGTCCCGCGCACGGCTTTGTATACATAAATGTACCAGTTGTTGGATCTTACCGCATACAACCACCAAGATCATGTCCTCGGTAAAACAGTGTTTGAAGGCGGCAAAAAGCGCAATTGAAAACCAGGATCCGGAACTTGCACTTGAGCATGTTGAAGATGCGTTGGATTATGACGATTCGAACTACTTGGCCTATATCTTTCAAGGGAAAGCACACCAGATATTGAACAATGTGGCAAAAGCACAGAAGTCGTTTGAGAAAGCAACGCTGCTTGATCCCAGTAATATTCTTGGTTGGAAGGGTTTCTTCCAGCTAGTCAAGACGCAGTCGGACTATGCCCTTTTTTTCAAGGTTATGACTGAACTTATTAAGGTACAAATGGATCAAGAAGTGTCAGTTTCAGAGACTTTAAAAGATTTCAGAAATTGGTTAGATGCTAACAATTACAAGAAGAACGATCCTCTTTATGAGCTTTACTTGAAATCCGTTATCCCTGGTTCAGAATTGGGCGAGTTGATCGGAAGTGAATTCGGAAGCGCTGAAAACAATGTTCGTCTTTTAGTTGACTTTGAAAAGAAGAAATTGGATACGCTGATGACTAATGCGGTTTCTAAGGAGAGAGTTAAGTATGGGAGGGCATTGACAATGGAAGCGAAAACGGCATTGAATAAACTTTCTATGTCTTTCTATGAGAATAGCTCCTTAGACCATATGTACAGAATGTTATTAAACATTGCTACCGATGATTTGGTTAGACAAAAGTACGAAGACCAGTACCTTAAGTACAAACATGAGGTTTTGAAAGTTAGTTCCGAAAAGGGACCTCTTTTGCAGGAAATCAGAGAGATGGTCGATGGAATGATAGTGATCGATACGAGTTCCTTGCTTTGTTGGAATCTTTACTTTGATTGGCTTGATATCCGTTCGTTGAAGGAAATGGACCCTAGTGCTATTTCTTCCTATATACTGCATTTCCCCAATGAAGGATTGGGAATGTGCCTTTATGCATACTTGATGAGCGATATCTGTGAACTAAATAGGGATATGATATTGAAGCAAATCACAGGTAAGAGATCAATTAAATCAAGTCCAAATGTACAGAAGCATACAGAAGGTACTCTTACTAGAGAAGAGGATTTAAAAGACCCAGAAGAAGCCAAGTTATTGGAGCTTGCTGAAAAAACAGGTGAAGTAAATTTATCATCTACTATGCCTCCTGCTCAAGTATTGGCAATGATGTTAGAAGGGTACAAGAGATCTAAAGGATCCGTCCTTGTCAATAGAATCCTTGCCCAGTATTACATTCATACTAGGGAGTATACTGATGGTTCAAATAATTGTAAACAATTGATCAGGCTTTTGGCGGATTTCCAAAGAAACTTGGGTCTTGATTTGGGAAAGACAAAGGAAAGTGTTCTATGCTCATTGGCCATCATATACACTTATGATGAGGCACCTAAAAACTTCCCTAAAGCTTTGGAATTGTATGATCGTGTATTGAAAGGTAATGCTGATAATTCTGATGCTAAGGTTGGGAAGGGGTTGATTTTAGTTGAAAGAAATCAATTAGAAGAAGCGAAACAATTGTTCTTACAAGTGTACACTGATCATCCTCAAAACAATCAAGCATTTAGAGAATACAGTTGGTGTTTGGTCAAAATAGGTGATTACGTGCAAGGCAGAGATAACTTAGTAAAATCCCTTGATAATGTGAAGGGGCCCGATTTAGCTAGTAGCGAAGTAAGAGCTACTGTAAGATGGAGAATAGCAAAGAGTTTGTTGATGGAAGATGAATCAAATAAAGAGTATGTTACGGAAGCATATACACAATTGGTTATGTCCTTGAAGGACTTTCCTAATCATGCTTCTTCGTATACTCTTTTAGGGGCTCTTTTACAAAACCAATATGACGAAAAGAATAGAGCACAAAAGTGCTTTTATAAAGCCATCGAACTTGATGTGGAACAGGTTGGTGCAGCTAAGTACTTAGTTGAAGATTTGACTAGTAAGAATGAATGGGAAGTTGCCGAAGTTTTGTGTAATCGAATTGTTGCTTCTGAAAATGGGAGAAGAATTCTCTTCAGCAATTCGCAAGACGATGATGATAGTTCATGGCCTTATCGTGTATTGGGATGTGCTGCATTGAATAGGCAAGATGATGCCAAAGCTGTTGAATGGTTCCAAACAGCATTAAGAATGACCACTATTGATATTCAATGTTGGTTAGGTTTAGGAGAAGCATATTTTAACTGTGGCCGTCTTGATGCTGCAGTTAAGGTGTTTCGTCATACCTTGACTCTTGATGATAAGATGTGGGTGATTCATTATATGTTAGGAACTGTACTTTGTAAAATGGGAGAGTTCGAAGAAGGATTGAAATATCTTCAAGGATCTTCTAAAATGCAACCTGATGAACAATGTGTATTGGCTTCACTTTATGATTCTTACATTGAAAATGCAAATAGACTTATTGCGGGTGGGTTTTTCGGTAGAGCTATTCGTTCAAGTTTGCAAGCACTAGAACTCATTCAACAACATAAAAAAATCAATAGACAATCACCAAACTTGTGGAAATCATTGGGAGAATGTTTGAGAACATTCTTATTGATTCAAGAGCAAACTGAAATGTTCCCAATTGAACTTTTGGCAGGTATTTTTGAGGATGTTAATTTTGATTCTGATGTAGAAGAGTTGAATGACTCGCAAGCATTATCAAATGCAGTGAGCTTATATGAAGAAGGTAATCACGTTAGGCTGGTGTTATCTTTTATTATCCTTTCAGGAATGGCTGCTATTAAATACTTGCCTAAAAAAGTCAGTAAGTATTTGACATCTATTTCTTATTATAATCTTGGGTTATCATACATTGAAGCATTTAATATGGCGAACGAAAAAAGCTATAAGAATAAGTCAATCATGTTCCTTAAGAAAGCCATTCAGTTGGAAGGTAACAATGCTGCATTCTGGGTAGCTCTTGGAAATGCATATGTTTCCAGTCATCCACAAATATCTCAACATTGTTTTATTAAAGCCACCTCGTTAGAATCTAGAGATGCTGGAATCTGGACTAATTTAGCTGCATTGTATTTGAGATATGGCGATGCAGAATTGGCACAAGAAGCATTCCTTAGAGCCCAATCGGTGGCTCCACAAGAGTCACAATCTTGGTTGGGACATGCTTTAGCCGCAGAAGCGATCGGAGATGAACAAAAGGCTGCCAGATTATTTACGCATGCGTTTGTATTGTCAAATGGAAGATCCCCATTAGCACAATTTTTGTATGGGTATTCTATTCTTGAGAAGCGTCTTTGCTCAGGCAGTGACCCTAGGGATATTGAGTCCGCACAAGAGTTCAGTGTAGCCAACTTTGCAATGCAAAAGTATCTCAAGTATGCTCCTACGGATGTTTCTGGATTGCAAATAGCGCTTACTGTTAGTGAAAGGTGTAAAGATTTCAAGAATGCCATCGAGATTGGTACACGATTAACGGAAGTATTGGAAGCCGAATATGAAAATACGGAGAGCGAATCAGTCTTGAAGAAATATGCAGAAGCAAAGACTCAATTGGCACGGATATATCTTGGAATTGAAGATTATAAAATGGCCTTAGAAACTGCACAATACGCTATTAATTTAATTGGAGAAGATGAAGAAGAGATGAAGAAGATCGAATTATCGTCACGGACGGTTATTGGGTTAGGATTGTTCTTTAACAATGAGTTTAATGAAGCATTGGACCAATTGAAGGAGATCTTGGAAAAACACAGTGGGTCCAAAAGAATAGTGACGCTTATTGCCCAGATACTTCATGCATATGGAACAGAAGATACGAAACAAGCTGCCGTGGAACAACTCTTTGCGTTTATAGAGCAGCATGGTTCTACTTTGGTAATTGTTTTGACACTTGGAGCAATTTCTGTTGTTGATAACATTGAAGAATACTTTGAGCCAGTCAAAGAAGAGTTGGAGGGATTACGATTGGAGGAGTTAGTGAAGGATACCCACCGGACGTCGTACAAGCTTTTGAACGAAATCAACCTGAGGTTAGGAAGAGACGAGAAGTTATGGCAAAAGAGTGCGCTTATGTTTCCTAGCGATTTCCACATCTGGAAGCAGATGAGTAGCAAGATGGCGTTGAGTGTTGCCAGGTTGAGAGAGACCAAATTAACGGCTGAGCAGTTATCGAGAGCATATCTTGAGGGAGGAGACAAGAGAGAGATTCAAAGAAGTAAGTTGCTCAATCCTGGAATAACTAAGGTATGAGTGAATGTGGGTCAAACATTGCAGTAACCAAGAGCTACCTTAGAGTAACCCAGATTAATACCTGATGTTGCACATTACACTATATAGTGACACACCTTTGGTGTTGTATAGATAAGAAATATGCCGTGACGTGCGGTAGAGGTGTTTGATCTTCACTGAAAAGGAATATGTAAGGTGGTAACGATGTAGTAGATATTGGCACTTGGAGATGGAAGTTGGGTTGTGGTAACATAGTATTGTTGGGAACTAGATGTAGAGAATGCAGAGCCGCATATTAGATCGGACTTTTCGGTAATGATAAGGCAGAGAGAAAAGAACAGATAACGAAAACAACAACATATGGCAAGGAGAAGGAGGAGAAGAAACAGGAAAGAGTCAAGGAGAAGTGGCACGATTGGGACAGACCCAGGATGATCATTTTCTATTCACTTCCCCCTTACCCCCTCTCCGCCTTTCTGTGTTTTCACCTTACCCTGATCCATAGATGACTCATGTCTAATTATGGATGCTACTGGATGTAAATATCACGGAGGTGGAATCTGCACCAAAAAAAACTTACTGAGACTTCCCTATTTATTCGCGCCACTGTGGGGACAATTTCAGAACGGTGGCGAAGGACGAAGAAAGCACAAGCAGCAAGGAAAGAAACGACAAGCTCGCAAGAATGCCCCTCTAATGTGTCCAGGCGTGCGAACATACACCAGAGACGATAGTAATGTAGCCACCTTCCCTCTAAATACCCTAACTTACCTTGCTATCTCTATGGAAGTACACCCTGTTCTGCCCCTTGCCCTGCTCCGTGTTTTCCCTATCTTGTCACGCTCTCGCTAGGCTTCCCCTCCTCGCTTGCAACTGGTGGGACGCCTACCTGACTCTCTCGTTAGCTTCTGTGCACAACCATTGTTATCGTACTCTACTACGCCCTAACCACGCTCACACAATTACACGCTGCACAACAATTAAAGGTTCTAATCTACCGTCACCTTCCATTCCAGACTTTCCTCCACAAAGTCTATCTGCCATCAAACCCTCCTCCGTGCACCCCACCACAACCTTCTCCCGTTTTCCATCCCCTTCTTCCCTTCTTATATGCCCTTTTCCTACTAGTTCTGTTCTCCTCCAATCCACAGGTTGGTTATCATGTACACCACCGATACAATCAATAAACACCAACTCGACCCGTTTGTGAAGAAGCAGAATGCCAAACTCACCCAGGTAATCCAGAACTTCTTTTCGAAATCGGTCCAGATTGTTTTGCAGGCACGGACCTTGCCCGACTCATCGTCACTATCATCTTTGCCATCCCCTGTACATAGAAATGATGATCATCTGTCCAACAAGATTAACAAATGGTTCAATCTCCATTTGTATAACAGCTCGGAACTCTCAAAACATGACTTGAAGTTGTGGAAATCGTGTATCGACATCGCCGCCATCCCGCCCATGATCGTAGAAACTTATCTTGATTTCAGAGCATTGACTCCAAGCCAAACAGTGGTCTTAAGAGACGAATCGGGTAACGAATGGACAGTGGCAAAATCCAGCTCAAAGAAACATGAAATTGTATTGGAAAGATGGTTGATTGAATTTGATCCCTCGGCCGTCTCTGGCTCAATGGTCGATGAATTACCTTTGATCTACAAGCAAGCCATTATTTTATTCAGAAGCATATACGGTTTTTCAAGACTAATGCCTGCTTATAAGTTGAAAAAACGCCTAGTAACCAATAAAAAGTTGTCTTTGGGGAACAAAATTTTGGACGGCAAACAACCTATCAGTTCCAAGGGCAGAATTGGATTATCGAAGTCCATTATTCCTCATCAAATGTTAACCACAGATTCTCATGTCAACCAGAAACATTTCAAACCAATACAAACTACATTAGGTACTTTGAAAGTATCAATAGCATATAGAACTCATCATGATTTCATAGTTCATGATAATGAAGCGGTTTTATCTACCCAGTTTATCTCCATGGATACTCCAAAGAACATAGAGACTGAAACTGAAAGAGAAGCAGGCGAAGCTGACAGAGAATGTTTGGAGAGACCAATCTTGGATAGAGATTCGGAAAGAGATTCTCTTGTACGGTTTAGCTTGGAGGATAAAGAAAAGTTCAATTCCATCAGTGAGGATCCTGATGCAGCTCCTCGTACTGTTCCAAGAAATACTCCTCTTGAACCAACTTCAATTGCTTACAAACGTCTCTCAAATTCAAGCAATACGTCCATATCTGTATCTCCGTGCTCTACGGGTCATAGTTCTACCATGGCCAGAAAGGCCAGTACTCCTGTACCTCAACGTCCTTCAATTCAACCTTTTAAAGTCGGTTCCATAGGCAATTCGCCTCCAACAGCTTCAAATACTCCAACAAATGCTTACACAGCTGGTGGTTCCTCCTTAGAAAGGAGAGTTTCAATCACGAGTAACAAGTCTACTTCAAATGCCTCCTTGGCAGCATTATTAAGAAATCCTAGAAGTAGTACCTCATCTACCCATAGTTTTGCTAATGTCCCAGTATCCAACTCAAACTCCAATACACCTGCAGCAATGAATATATATAATTCCCCATTCCCAAGGTCAGTATCTTCTTCACACGGCTCTAATTTACAAGGAGATGATCATATATTTTCCAACATCGAAGGAACAGGAACAGGAAATACTCCCAGGTTTTCATCCTCCTTCGGTTCTCGTGCTAGTAGAAGGTTTTCCAATACTAGTGTAAGACATAGTTCTCTTGGAGGTGCAGGTTCATCTACTGGAGGGGCCAACGAAGGTTCAATATTGGGTACTAGTGCTGGACTGACAACATCATCTGGTGCTCCATTGAGTGGATTATACATTGATGATGATATCAGTGATTTTGTTAGGATGATAGATAGCAAGACTGATCTAAGGTTTTCTTCTGAATCAAAGCATTCTCCTGCAACTGGTGACGCATTAAGTAGATTCCAACTCTTGAAGAACCAGCATCAACAATTGGGTGATAGCGTGAATGCTAGTTTAACGTTGCATAATCCCCAATCAGGTAATGGTTCAGGAAGTGGATTTGGTATCACCGGTTCTCGAAATTCAAGCAGAAAATCCTCACATTCAATGTATTCACCTCCAGGATCTTATGATAATTCCCATTTACCCTCCATCACCTCTAGGTTAAGAGAGAGATCCCCTACGTATATTGTGGATAGAAACAGCAGAGCCTCGTCACAGGAACAAGAAGAAAATCATTCGTGGAAGAATAGCTATGCCAATACCACGTTTTTGAAGGCTACCACGTCTAGTTCGTTGGCTGCAAATCCGGTAATTTATACTACGAATGCACATGCTACCATACAAGGAAATGGAGCCACCAGTGGCACAATAAGTGGAAGCAGTACTCGTGTAACTGCCGATAAACCCACCAGTGGTGATAATAAGATCAAAGGCAGTGGAAGAGATACTGTTATTACCGGATTATCCACGACACCCTCGGTATACGAAAGCACGCGGCCAATACATTATGAAAATGTGTTTGATGACGATGAAGACGATGGAACCAATTATTACAACGAAGACATGATAAACCGGCGCAGAGATCCGCAGCATGGTCATAGCCATTCAGCCGAGGATTATGACGATGATTTACTCTTTACGATGAGTGATATGAATCTTACCAAAAATTGAAAGGCATGAACAAGTTTTTTTTTCATAGGGGATTATTTTTGTAGGAAAGAAGAATTGAAGAATCTGAGTTACTTAAGATGCGAGGCTAAACCAGATTATTTATTTTTAATCCACTAAATAGTGACAATACATACAAATAAAAAAGCACGAGTTATAGGTCCAAGTGATACAAGAAACATGAAGTGAAGTGAAGATACAAGCTTTGGTTATGAAACTGGCAGCGTATTTGGGCTCAAACGTAAAAATACGAAAGATCTGTACATGAGTGTGATGAAGAAAATATGACCGATCCCAACTGGAATGTATCAGCATGTTAAGTGGACGAGGTTATAACATACTACATGGATAGAATTTGATTTTTAACTAGCAACCGTTTTTTAATTGAAATCTTACAAGTTGATCGAAAAATTATTAATGTAGATTTGAGATACGATTAAATCTTATGATAAACACTATATGATGGAATGACCACAAAAATCAATAGAGGCACAAGGTCTGATTAATAGAATGAGTCCCAGAGCAGAGAAGCATTGTAAGGGGACACTTTGTCAAGTAATTAAGGAGAGATGAAAAATGCAGTACTAAACAGCAAGATGGCAAAACAGCAAAAGATTTAAGCTAATGGGTCTTTCTGCAGCGTGTAGTCAGCATTTTGGGGCACTTTTTTTGCAAGCACGTTGCAGGCTAGCACCATGTTTGAGCTAGCTTCATCTACAAGATTGTTATTAGTAAGTAGTCCTTTTAGGCATCGGCGTCTTGGCCTGGATTACATGTTTCGTAGCTTAAAATCTTGAGAGTCTTCCAGATTCCGAAAGCAATGGCAGAACCGAGGATTGGACCGACCCAGTAGATCCAGTGGTAGTCAGGGAAGCTTTTGGCTGCGACTGCAGGACCAAAGGATCTGGCTGGGTTTAAACCGGCACCGGTGTAGTAGATACAAACCAAGTGGCCGATGAACAAAGCAATACCGATAACAAAAGGAGCCATAAAAGTAGCACGGTGTTTTTCCACGGCCAACAATAAGACGGTCAAGCACAAGACACAAGTACCAAAGGATTCAATGAAAACACCTCTGGCCTTTGAGCAGCCACCACCCAAGGCATTGGCAAAGGCAATTGGGCCGGGGGTCATAGCAGAAGCAGCACCGGCTGCAGCCATACCTGCAAGCATTTGGGCAAGCATCATGATGGCGCCTCTCACAGGAGGCACGGCTCGGGCAAGCACCAAGGTCAAGGTGACGGCGGGGTTTAAATTTCCACCGGAAATTCTAAAGAACATGAAAACACCCACCATGACTCCAAAACCAAAACCAAACGAGATCATGAGTAATTGAGCTGGGTCCGAACCATCTTTAGGAATGTTGGGGTCCTGGTTGGCGATCTGGGCAATGACAAAGGCTGTCCACAAGAAGATAAAGGTACCAATGAACTCCCCAAAGAAGGCAATGGAATGGTTCTTAGTGGGAGAAGTAAGTATGGCATCATTTCTTATTTCGTAAGTTTCCACAGCCTTTTGGGATTCATGGTCGATTTCACTGGAGACAGTCATAGTACAAAATATATTGTGGAGGGAATAGAAACGGTGGAGAAGAAAAGAAATCGTACAGCGTTTCAGGCGGGAGATTGGCTATACTTATAAATGAGCCATTTGCAAGGGGGACAGCATAATTAGAGTATGAGAGGGAAACAGACTCTGAGAGAAGTCAGAAATGGAGAGAGATTAAAAATACTTAGAAGCTCATGCATACCAGATGAAATAAAAGAAACAACTTTAACAAAAGTTGAAAAATAAATTAGATAATAACTGAAGGACACGTTTTTGAGTCACCAGTATTGGTAGATAGATTTAGTATGAACTAGTTTAGAACTACTTAGGTAAAACTGACATGTTAATTTCTGTATAACACTGGATAATATTCAGGGTTCCTCTAGACTATTGTCCCATAAGCCCTGGGGGAAGCAACCTGTTCTCATGCATGTCCCAGCCTGGTGCATGGTACATGGGTTTTTTTGTTTGTCAAATTCATAATAGATCGTTTTTGGTAAAAAAATACCCTGGAGAACGCATCATATACTGGCCAGAGAGGCTAGAAGGTAATTATTTTTTGACAAACGACGACCCATTTTCACATCTAAATTCAAACATTCGTACCTAGCGGTCAGCCATTTAGCTTAAAGTGGATGGATTAGCTGGCCAAAAGTCTTGGTGGGAATTTATTTATGGACAGTGGAGAATAGAAGTTCCAGGAAGGAGAATTCCCAATACGTTCATGTAACTTCATGGATGTTTTTAATGTGTCTTAACACATTAGAGGTGCCTTGGGTCTAGGATACTTTTTTCACTTTTAGAACTTTCCAACTTAGAATTCAGAAGCATAAACATACGTGCGATATATTTATATGCGGAGGTGGGGAAGAATACCGGTGGCAGTGCCGTTAGCAAAAGCGGTAGCGGCAAAGGCGGCAACTTTTCTTGAAGTCCCACATTTTACGCATTCTCTGAAACCAAATCCCCTTATATGTTCATGTATCCCTGGTTGTGATACTTGTACCGAAGGATTCCACAGATGTTAGACAGATTAGCAATGTGAATCAGTAAACTAGATTTTGTCTAAACAATTGTAACACGTACGAAACAATAAGATATCCACACCATCTTTATTCCGGGACAGCCTGTTTTATTGTCACTGTTGTCTTTATACCTCCTTCTGCTTCTCCTAAGAATTCTACGAAGGGATACATAAAACTGGTGCATAATTTAGAGTTGATTATTAACAATAGGTAATCTCGTAACCGTAATTTTTTATGCGCCTCATCAAAAACCTCTGTCTAATTAAGTGTGTTGGTCTCTTCCGGTATACTTATGCCTAACCCTAGATACACCTATTTTTTGTCCCTAGATCCTATTTGGTGGTACAATACAGAGACTCAAATGTTTAAAGTCAGAAGAAGAAGGAGGGGGAGGGGCAAGAGAAAGGAAGATCTTAGGATTCCCTGTCACGTTGCGGTCGTAAACGATCAGTACCCCTGTAAAGTGTCCATGATCTTATCGTATTGTCTACAGTTCAATTACGAACTACAGATGTATCTAACACATGGGGAAAAAAATTAAGGTGTAAATTTTCTTGCATGGCGATCTCAGAAAAGTTTTTCGTATTGGAAACAATAGAAAGTATAAGCGTTCCCTTCCGGGTACAGAACCATATGAACCATATGCTTCCATGGCTTGTGGATGTATGTGGGTTGTTTCTAACTTTTAGCTCACATATATAAATCCGGATAATAGTCTTGTAAGTCGTCCTAAATGAATATTGCCTTAAAAGGCTCAGTGCGCTATCCGTAAACGGTAAACGGGTGATTTTACTTCCTTACTGAGTAACTGGCTCAAAAAAAACGACTAGTTTCCCCATTGAGAGGATAACCGGGTTGTTTTCGCTTTCGCAACATTCCTTAGTTAAAAATGACAGGACGCATAGTAGTCTGTCCACTCTGCCTCGAAGTTTAATTCATGATCTTTTTGACACCTTTGACTTTATTGATCTAAATAGTGCGGGGCATCAATTTCAGAGAACGGAATCGGTACCGTTGGGAAGTGAAATGGAGAGTTGAAGGGACGTTCCAAGACAAACTTACGGAGATCTACTGAGAATAGACTTGCAAAGTAGGGGTAGTAGAGAGGGTAGCGGTTTGGATATTCTTATCGGTCACGTGACTTAGACATGCTTGCACATAAACATGTGTCTACCCTAATGGTTATGTGCAGGCTGAAAGGTGACTGTGATCACATGACCACCTTTTTTTGATAATATGTACAAACAAATTATTCACATACTAAAGGCTGTGACCATTGATAAACAACAATCATGGGGTTATTTCCATCACCTTTTAATACCAAACGAATAATCAAAAGAGGGGATGAGCTAATTGAAAACGAGAAATCAGCTAACAATTCAATCACCATAGAAAAGAGTAATATAAATAGTTCATATTTCGACGATACGTTCCGAGGAGTCAAGGCACGTAAGAATGTACAGAAAACGAAAAACGATCCAGAAGAGTTGATCAAATGGATTGACAATATCGACAATCGGTCACGGGACTTGCTTCGGAGTCAAAATGAAGAAGTCAAACGATTGAATGAGATGAACAGGCAACAGAGCCAAGAAGAAAGATTGAAGTCGATCTACAGAGAGAAGATTGATGTAGGGGAGTTTGAAAAGTTGCAGAGCTTTTTGAAAGAGAGAGAAGAAATTGACAAAATAGGGGAGGAGGAAGAACAAGCCGTAGAAGAGGAGGAAGAAGAAGAAGAAGAGGAAGAGGAAGAAAACGATGATGAAGAAGAAGCAGAAGAAGAAAACGATGATGAAGAAGAAGAAGAGGAAAAAGATGATGATGTTGATGATGATGATGATGATGACGTTGTTATGATCTTGTCCTCTGAACCTGAAGAAGTGGATTTCCAACCGAAGCCTAGTATTATTGTACCTTCACAAAAACCATCATTAATAGACTCAGTACAAAGATTTGCCCAATTGGAAGCCAATGAAGATGAGGATGAAGAGGATGAAGAAGACGAGGATGAAGTTTTGGAAGACGAAGTAGACGAAGAAATCGATGAATTGGATGAAGACTTGGATGAGTTCGATGAAGACCTAGAAGTAAATCAAGGTATCCATAACGAACATCGAAATATTTCTAACAGAATTGATACACATTTGAATCAAGCCCCATCTATTCTGGCTCCTTCAAATGTGGCGTTCAGTATACAGAATGGAAGGCCAAGACTTACTCAGGTTAATTTTGACCAGGAAATGGAAGAAGTAGATAATGAAGAAGAAGAAGAAGAAGAAGAAGAAGAAGAAGAAGAAGAAGAAGAAGAAGAAGAAGAAGAA